>JAMKCH010014155.1:0-28152 GCA_023653785.1 Ophioderma brevispina
GTACTTTTTGCATTGGAAAAACCTCCACATTCAATGAAAATATAGTCAAGGCAGAACTTAGAAAAGGCCTGCGCTGAGGTCTAGTCAATTATGGGTTATACTTAAGAAATGATGTGAATGAAAACAGTGTTAAGGGAAGCAAGGGTGACAAAAAGTTTCAGCCACCCACGAAGAAAGCCAGAAATCAATGAACTACATGGTGCTGCCCATGCAGTGGCGTAACCATACATTTGCAAATGGGGGGGGGGCGAGGGGGGGGCTAAGGGGGGTTGCCAAGAATTTTTTGAGGGGGCATTGGGTCCCTTTCTCCATAGACACTGTACAAGCGTCAGTTCATTTGGGGGGCGGCGGGGGGGGGGGGGGAATGGTTCGTTTGGTGGGGGGGGGGGCTTGCGCCACACCTGCCCCCCCACCCCCACGCTGGTTACGCCACTGTGCCCAGTACACAGGAGGTGAAGGCGAACTGGAGAACAACTAGTGAAGTACTAGTTCAGTATTGACCTGGAAACCAGCCGAAAACTGCTCTGTGTGGGTGGTGAATAGATTCCGAATTACTCCTGTATTGCCAAGGATAGTAGGGTGAATTTACTTGTTCTACAGTCAGGATTCAGGGCAGTTTCATATCAAATTCATTTTATTCCGCCTTGTATAAAACACATCACTTTATTTATTAAAATCTCCAGATTAAGAACAACGGGAAAAAAGCACAGCCAGATCGTGCCTCCAGTAGATGGAAACACGCGGGCAACTTAACAAAAAAAACATATTTATGAAGGTAATTAACAATAAAAGCTCTGGAACCAGCCCAGATGAAATTATACAAGATTCACGAAACGCTAAAATTCAGAGTGGGATGGTTGTCCCATGTTGGGTCGCATTAGCATGGAAATATGAAATAGATGAAGAATGGACAAGCTCACATATGTTATTTCGGAACTCCTTGAATTGAGGCCCACTTTTGGGTAAGCTTCCTTTATTTTGGCTAGATGGTTCGGAGAGAGATGTTCAGTTTCAAGACTCCCATTAATGTTACTATCAAATAGCTGCTGTATTCTTGTGTGTGACCGTACATTGGATATAAAATCTGGATATGCCTCAATTGGCGTACCAGGAAGGGGGCATTTGAACAAGCTAGGTCTACATATCAAAAGTGCGGTATCAAACTGGTTTAAAGGTTTGGTTCACATGCAACCCCTTCAGATGCTTCTGCGTCGCTCAATTATCGCAAGCGAAAGTCCGCTTTTTCCACAATTCAATCCCTTCACCCTCCAGGGTGCAAATTAAGTGATAATCTGGTTCAGGGACTAACAGAAAATCTGGCGGACAACTAGCTTTCGAGACATGGTTATCCGCTGGCCCTCTTTGATCTTATAATTGAAAATGCTATGGATAACCCGCCGGATAAACAGTTGTTTTATAATTTGCACAGGGTCAACCTCCACCACAATATCACGCGTACGCGTTAGGTGTACCGAATTACTACATCAAAGCGACGGCGTCACTTCATATACTTCTGACAGAACAAAATATATTAATCATTGATTTCAGAACATGGTAGTGTGGCGCGTTTCTCATGCCATGTCGCAGTTAAACGTTGTTGATCATATGTTATTATTTTGTATTCACAGCTGTGCAGTGACTGTCAGCCCAGCGTTGTTCTATGAGCAGTTATCCCTCTGACGGCCATTGTTCTTCACAACGTAGCAACCTTTGCCGCAGCCTTTTATGTTGAGAAAGATCGGAGATCTCGAGAAGAAATGAACGCGGATGATTATCTAAAGTCCATCGATCAGCGCAGAGATTATCGCCGCGCTCGGCGTCTCAATTGTGTTCCCGTATCATGTGTCTCATGTATCTGTTTCTTACCGACCCACTTCCATTGCTATTCGGGCTTTTTGGTCGGATTAAGTATGGCAGTCTTGGGTTTGCCATATTGGTATTTGTCATCTATACAGGATGAGGTACCCGCGATGTACATTGTATAAAAGTTTGCAAGGATCTCTGAGATCTTAGCAGTTCGTTTGGAAATCTAGCATACCATCGTCAAGAGAGCAAGGAGTCGAAAACGTCCGAAATGCTAATATTTTAACCACCTATCTGAAGAAATACTAGATATTGAAATCTTACCATTGTTCAAACAAAATGGGAACATGGGGACACTCATCTGTAGCTAGAAGATATTAGATTACTTGACTATCAGCATTATTGTATACAAAAATAATCAAGATTTATTATGTTAGTCGTAAGTCTTTCAGATCTCGGTGATGATGAATATAGCTGTGGTTATGAGATGGTTACTACGGACAATGACGAGTACCTCTACTTAAGCAATCTCGGTCAATACCGCTTGATCAGTAGCTACCAGGGTTCCCAAAAATAAGTTCCCCCCCTAAAATTTCAAGGACATGTTGTTCATAACTTCACTTAGAACTGCGTGATTGGAAAATTTTAAAACGTTTTGAAGATGAGGCAAACATTGCTCTGCCACAAAAGTCGTTGATTTTCAAAAACGCTTTTGGCATCAACGACACTCTTTTTTCCAAAAATTATGTCGTCAGAAAAAGTGGCAATTTACCGTATTCGAAGGTGTAAAAGTCCAAAAATTATCAATTTACTAACAAAAGATTTCATTTCAATATTCCTGCGGTATGAAGTAAATAAGCATAAAACATTGGCGCATAGGTAAACAATAAACAAAACAGACAAATATGCAGGAAACAAACAAGAGATGTAAGGTTTACATTCATCAGTATAAAATAAAGTCATTTTTCTATGCTCTTTTGTCTGAAAGAAAGGTGTAATGTTTGAAATGTCTGTTAAATCAAATAAACTTAATTGTTTGTCAGTCCAGGGTGAGGACGATAGTCAATTTTCCTCCATCTGCACTGAAAACATCATTGTAGTGTACACGTACTGTTTACCAATCTGCTGATGTTTGTGTTGATGAATGTGGTTACATGCTCGCTGGATAATTCCACCACGTTGAGCCAGTTAGCCTTACTTTATGTGTAGCTCTGCTTCACATTTCGACTGGTGATGCTTAACACAAATTTCATTCAATTAGTTGTTTGTTTGTCTGCATATTTGCCGGCTGTTTAGTTGTTTGCCTATGCGTTACTGTTTAAGCTTATTTACTTCAGACCCGCACTGAATATAAAGAAAGGAAATAAATTGGTGTTTGTAAATTATAATGCTTCAGTTATCTTTAGACCTTTGAAGGCGGGTGTTAAAAGTGACCCTCTCTGACAACAGCATTTGGAAAAAAAAGGACGTGTGTGTTGATGCAAAAGTGTTTTTTGAAAACAAAGACCTTTTGTGGACAGAGCCAAATGTTTCCTCTCTTTAAACACTTTTTAAAAAAATTAAACATCCAGTTCTTAAGTGAAGTTTTGCAACAAAACTGTCCTTGGTAGGTACAAGCGATCACGAATTCACTGCAACTTTGTTTTTTTTTTGCGCAACGTAATGTTCATAAATCCTAGTTCCGTACTGTTTCTAACTTTGCATGATATTTAAATGGCGAAGAAAATATAAAATTTTTGTACCAAAAACCATTGCTATATAGCTGATACTCAGCCACACAATTGTGATACAGAAATGAACTATTTCTCGAGCGCGAAATATTTTTCGTACTTGTACACTATAGCGTCCATTTCACTTTAACATAATTCGAAACAAAATTTATCATTGGGTTTCGAACCGCCTGACAGCAGAGATTAAGAACATTCTTAACCGTTTAGACTAGCGAGGGGTTTGTTGGCGATGTTGGTATTTTAATTCAGTATAAATCTTCACGGAATGATGCAGATTCATACGTATATAGGCCCTACAATAGATACAGTAGAAACATCAATATCATGTTATTAAGTTGAATGTGCTATTCAAGACGATGCTGTATACATGAAATTTACACAGATAATAGGTAGAAACTGCAAATATATGATGGCAGGGGGGTTTCAGGGCGGGGGTTGTAGGTGCGCTGATTTCAGGTCCAAGGGTACCACCAGCTGTCCTATTGTTCTCCATTGAGTGCTTATGCATCATTTGTTTCAGCACGGTACCAAATGCCTCGTCTACAGATCACTTTTTATTCCGTACATGTTGCTATGGTAGCTAGGATATTCTCTCATGGGGGACCTCAGTTCCTTTACACCGGGCATAACTCTTCATTCACATCTGTTCTAGTCTGATTTTTTATTCCTGTCAGTAACGCATATTGTCGATGGTAAGATGGCATTTGGAGGGAGTTGTTGGAGACAAAACTAACAGCTGAAATACTAACTTTGTTCAACATAATATGATGCTTTAACCCATTTTTCATCACCTTTTTGTATCGAATTTGTAAAGTCTTCATACCAATTCAATGAATAGATTGTCGTGAAGGGGAGACACGCTATCGATTCCTTTGTTTGCCGTCATCAAAGACGTATAAAGTGTCATGACATCGACGCTGTGAAGAGAAGGATTAGGCCCGTAAATCTTGTAGTTTGTTATGAGTGATCAAGACTCTAAACTACTTGGAATGATTGAACCAAGCTGTCAAATATTAGTTCTGGAACAAGATGAATAAATGTAAACATGTCAGATTTCTCGGATTATTCCGTAAGACACTATCAGTGATTTGCTAAATCAAAAAGTCTAAAAAATCATCAAAATCATATAGAAGGTTTTGCATGTAGTAACAAGTACAGTATCCTAACATACCCTGCAAATTATAGACCAAACAACCTAATACGAACATAATCGGAAATTTCAAAAGAAAAAAGAATCTTACGTCGCGTTCGGACACCTTACTACAACACGTATTGAATGGGGAATCGTTATCTTGGAACACTGCGTTTTCTTCCTTTTTCTGAATTCGTCAGTTGGAAAGGGTAAATTTGAGAATTCTCAGACTTATCCTTCACTTTTGAAGCTATCCTGCAAATTTTCAACTATTTTTCAAACACTGATAGTGTCTTTAATGCGTCAAAAGAACTTTGGTGAGTAATAATTCCTACTTGTATAATTTTCTTATGTTGAATCTTCAATTTGTTGAAGTTTGATGTTTGGAATTTATTCATGCATTTGCTTTGTAATATTTTCTTCTTCTTTAAATCGCAGCCGGTAATCGTATAATTTCTATTATACTGATGGGGTAAGTATCCAACCTCTCAGAACGAATGGAATCGTCGAACCGCCCAAAAACTTTTAATGACTGACAGGATAAAAAATTCTACTATAAATGACAGGCCTTTGAAGCTTGGGCTTACCCCGTAAATTATATTGGCCAACCCGTTATCAGAAGCTGCAATTATCCTAGCATTCATGACTGTTGAAATAGTGTTATGCTGTCCGTTTTGGTGAGACTTAAATTATGAAATGACAGTTCCTGCTATATCTCCAAGTTCAAGTTAGTTAATTGTGTTAATATTTCGAAAACCCAATTCGAAGGGTTCGATGGTAAAGTTCTTTGCCCGTTGCCTTGATAATATTCAGTAAGTGTCATATTTGTAGATAAAAAACAGTGATCATCACCATGTTTGCAATCAAAAAATAAACTCCGATTTGCAATAATTTTAAATGCATTTTCTTGATTTAAATGAGACTCATAAAGGATGATTCTTTTATTTAACGAGAAATACCGGTTCATCAGTTTGTTACAAAAATGTGTTAACCAGATAGTGGACTTTCTCTACCTGTTTTTAAAATTTTATACCATTTTAAGGGTAGTGTCTCAACCCTGGTGATTTTGTTTACACGAATTTTGATTTTTGCACCTTTTAAACATCAACTGGTTTTTTTTTTTTCTAGAGTTACCCAACAACGATATCCAATGCAGACAATCTGAGCGATTTTTTGCCGATTTAAAACAGCCTTTTGACCATTAAATTCACAAAAACCGCTTGGTTTAAACGGCCGGGAATTTAAGCACATTTCACGCGGTCCGGCGCAAGGCGAAACCATCGCGTCGCGCGGCGAATTTTTGCTGCGTAATGAAGCGGGCGCGTTTTTAATGTCCTTTGCGCGAACGCATCTTGGAAAAACGAAAAACTAAGATTTGAAAAATGTAGTAAAACAAAGCGTAATTGAGACCAGATGAAATTTCAATTCTTCTAATTTCTGGAGTTAGAGACAAAAATAGCGTGGATTCAATAGTGCAATAAAGAGTGTATTTCATCACTTGTTGCAAACATACTCAATTTTGAAGTTCAAAGATAAGTTATTTGAGAAAGAGGACAGGCTTGAAATGGCGTGAAACGTCACTTTTTTACTAAAACACGGATTTTCTCATGTAAATTTCGCAAAATTTGGCACAGTTTCCTTCCAAAAAAAGAAAAATTAAAAAATACCGAAGTAAAATGTAAGGTTTAACTTTCTACGATAGCAATCGGTCCTCTCTAGGGTCGGTTTTCTCAATTTTTCATTTTTCGATTTCTAACTATATATTTCTCCACTTATCCAATTTTGGAAAAAAAAGTAAAAATCACATTTTTGACATTTTTCGCTTATATTTCGAAAAGTAGCTCTATTTTATAAAAAATGAAAAAACCTCCCTAGACAAATTTGTCCTTGTTCCTAAAAATAACTAAGAATCAATGAAAATTCAATTGTTTTTGTTATGCTGTCTGAAATTTTGGGGCCAAATCGTGTTTTTTAGTATTTTCTCAAATACGGAAGTTTTACATTAATATGGTGCCATCCTCGGGTTCATCGTCAATTTTCTTTCTAGACGGTATACTTTTACATATAATAATCAAATATTTGCAAAGTTACAACCAAAATAGTACTCTGAATGCAAGGGTTCACACTGTCCCTTACGTAAATCGCCTTGACTATCTGTTTCATACAAATACTATTTGTTGTGTGTTCTGACAAAGGAAATGACACAGAATACATGTTTCATAACACCTTATAACCCTACTTTTTCATCAATGTGATGTTTCATTTCATTGTTGCGTTAAAGTGACGGAGGAGATTTTTTAGGATAAAGAATACTCTCACATTTCACTGGATGGTTGTAGACCACCCTACGCGAGAACTTTTTGGGTGGGTTTGTCGGACAAACACTACACAAGAAAACCGAAACCGTGTTTTAAACTTGTGCTGCTATCGTAATCGTCCCTATAGAAAACATGCTTTTGATTTTCTGTCGTGGCACGACCTAAAACTACTTACTCATCATCTTATTACATAAGACGGCGTAGTCGTCGTATTCCTTCAGGTGTGATCTAATGACATTGGTAACATTTTAAATATGCCAAAACAACGGTTCAAAAAAATTAGAGGCGCTGTTTTCTGGAAATTCCTCTTGTCTCTTCAACCCATATCATTAATTTTAATGGGGCATTGCGTGATCCACAGCCTTGTCCCCTCGACTTGCCTTAGTACTGCATGTGTACCCAATCTTAATGCAGTGGAAATTCGCAATTTTGTATTTCTGTCTACTAACGGACATCGGACAGAAATTACTACATAGTGGCCCACGAGACCCCTTAAACAAGTATACGAAACACCGCAGATCAAAGCCATTAAAATTTGTAAATAAGCTTTCTTGATGACATCTAGTGAACAATGAATAAAACGGTGCTGGATCACACAATGCCCTTTAAGGGTTTTTCGCTAAGATGTTTAAGCAAATGTAATGGCAACTTGTTGAAATTGAATAAATATTTTATGGGGATTTCTTTTCAATTTTAACGGGAAACTTCTTCATTAGTGTATTTTTACTATTCCACCAACATTCATATTACTGATCTATTGCATGTTCCTAGTAAAGTGTCATAGATTCCCATCATGAATATTGTTTTATTATAAAGATAATACATATAAGTGCCCTATGCCTTGTGAGATTTTGCCCACCCCTCATGCTATATATATAGATATATATATATATAGATATACTATTACAATATAGCGTTTATAAATAAAAAGCGTTCTAGATCTAAAAAACAATGTTGCTAAATATACTATTATTGACAGCCACTGTCTGTCCAATGTGTCCCTGTCAAAATGTAACGTTAGGCAATACTGTTTTATATAAGTAGGATATAGAGAGCAATGCTTTAAGCAAACATTATTTCCTGCGATTTATTTGCTATAATTAAATATAAAATTAAGAAATTTGTAATTGTTCCTCCTGGTTAAATAATATCCATGATTAACATTTTGCTAACATTTTACTTTTGGACAGAATATTTGGGAACCTTTTCTGTCGCAATTATAGTCACATTACACCTATTACTAGAAACACTTTCCAAAACACTAGTAATACAAATATTTCAATATCAATAAGTCACTTTCTAATGTTCCTTTCGATAAAAACAATTGGGGGGGGAATTTTGGCACTTGACTGTGAAACATGCCATATGAAATAACAAACAAAATGTGATACTAGATACACCTAGATTCAATTTCAACTATGTGAGAGAGAGATAGAGAGTGACAGAGAAAGGGGGTTTGGAAATGAACTATTTTGAAAAAAATTAAAAAAGTTAAAAAACTTAAAAAAGCAAATTTTGCATTTCAATTTCTGTATTGACAATAGTGAAAGTCAAAGATTTGAAATAGTATTTTGCATTGTATTTCAAGATATCCATGCTAGATACGGTAATAGATTTCAGCTGTGTAGGTAGTTTTTCAAGATCCTTATGTCAGATACGTCATGCCCACTATGTATGTAATTTTTGTCAGATACTTTATGACAGCTCGGTAATGCATTTTTCACGATTTACATATCAAATGCGTAAAAAGATTCAGGCTGTGTAATTCAGACAAGCTTTGTAATTCAGTTTTTTCAAGATACACATGTAACAGGTTCATGTGAAAGCGTTTCGGATTTAATATATTAAAAAGAATGTTGGATATTAATAAGGTTTAGTGTGTGTTTTCCAAGTTCCATAAGTGACGCAGTTTTTCAGTCACCACCCGATCCAGATGCGGGGAATCCATTGCCAAATATTGCTAGAATTGTTTTTCGTCGCCTAACGTCATCTAACCAAGGAATCAAACAACTACATCTTTTTTTTTCGTAGAGCCGTAAGGCTCTACCATTTATTGCATCATCAAGAAAAAAAAATATATATATCATAAAATTACAAAGTCAATTATCAAGGTAAAAAAAAAAAAAAAACCTGAAAAACATTGCATATAGATATAAATGTAATATGCATAACAACAAGACAATTTAAAGATGATATTGTTCATCTGTGTTCCAACCGCAAATATTGTTATTTAAAGCAATATACTTCTCAGTATTCTTACACACTTTCAGCATATTATAAAAGTAATATATCAGTGTTTTACGTTATGCATCTAGAATTATATATATGATATTTAGCTCGACATGAAGGACCAACAAAATTAAACTTGGATTATGAACATCCAAAATACCCAACAAAACATCCCTTCATAGTGGATGATGAAGATTATTTAAATCTAGAAAAATTGAAAAAGATTGCCAAAAGGTACAGAAGTAAACTGACATTCCCAAAAGAGGTGCCCAGGTCTTCAAACTTCCCTGTTGCAAAAAGTACAAAGAGAGAGTCATAATACCATTTGGTAGACCATTTTATTCACGGATAGAAATCTATGCAAAAGCTTCAAGTGGAAATATTGCAATCTGGTGGATAAGGAATGACTGGAACGGTATAGAATATATTTCAAACCATCGCGATTTATATCATTAAAACAACAGGGGGCGACACTTAAGTTCGAACTGGGAGTTTTGATGATCTTTTTAACACAGTATCTGGGTATCAACATACAAACTTATTAGTCTCTGATGTTAGAAAGCCAACTCGATATGGGGAATCACTAACACCATTCTTCATCCACCGCCTGAAACACGTCTTTCCAAACATAATGGAATGCAGATTAATGAAAAATATTCCTAGAATTAGATTTTAACTGGTATTTTGCTATAAAAAGCAAGGCGTACGACATTATTAAAAAAAATTGTGACATCTTTACAGGATATCATTAAAATATTTATACCATGTGTACCATGAACTTAAAGATGGTGCTTTTATTAATTGCTGATAGCAGCAATTATCCAAGTATTTGGTGACGGAAGTTAATAATGGAATAAAAACCAGAAGCCCAAGCATTTACAACCTCCTTAATAAAACAATTACCTTAATAGAGTTAATACTATCTCAGTAGGTTTCATAGTACAAGACCAGATAAGATCACCACCGAGATGGTTAAGATAAAGATGTAAAACCACCTCCATTGCCTACATCTTACAACACATACATCTACAACTCATATAACGAGGTTCTTCTTCTTATGTGTCCAAACACAGTGGTTATCAAATATGATCCAGCCATAGGTGGGTACAAACGTCTGGCTGCTTCACTGAATTCCGCAAGGTCCGTGTCTGTGAATTGTTGCTCCACAGTGGCCCCCCCCCCCGGCCAAGAATGTTCCATTGTCTGTGATTCTGTCCCACAACCACAGGTATGCCGGGGTTCGTCCGCGAAACTGAGTCGTAAATCTACGTGCATAGATGTCATGCCTGAGGGGATCAATTTGTCCAAAGCAATGGTAATGTATGAAAAGGGTTATTATGTAGGACATACGCATGAGTTAGTATGAACGTAGGGTTAAGTAGGTTCGCGAAAGGACCCCTGATAGCTCTTCCAGTGACCCAATTCTGCCAACGAACCTTAGATTGGCAGAATCCGGTTCTCAAACTGTTGAGGCACCGCCATTCAGACCATGAGGAGTTCAGACTCCAGTTGGGAGATGCTCAACAGTTTCAATACCAATAGATGTTAATGGCTTGGTTGATCGAAAAAGTCTTCTTTCCACAAGGCGATCTCTTAAGATCCTAGGAAAACAAACTGTTCAAGAGGTTGGATTTGCGTAAGGAAACTTCTCTCTGGATTTGAGGTGGTTGGCAGCAGGTATCGGTCATACATAGGGTGCTTCGAATTAGCTACTTGGCAGCTAGCTCTTGCATGCTCGCTACGCTACGGACGGAGTCTGGTGGAGCAAAAACCTGTAGGATGTATAAGTTTTCGTTTGATGTTGGACGAGGCACCCCTATAAAAGCCGGCAGGAGGCATTTAATGCTGAATCAAGCGTCTTAGCATGGGTTGATCGCAGGGCGGCCGCCCCCTGAGAGTTTCAAAATTTAGGAAACACAGGGGGTTTACGCAATAAATTGCGCAAAATTAGGGTTTTTTTAAACCAAAATGAAGTTGAGTTTGTACTGTTTCGCCCCACTATGATGTTTCGCCCCTATGATTTTACCCTGGCGCCGCCATGGTTGATCGTTCCCATACAGGGCCAGATATCTGCAAATGGGTAGCACAGGGCAAGTGCCGTCGATCTTAAGGCATGTGGGCGAGCACCCAATCTTGTGCCAGTGGAGTTTGTCAAGATGTATTGCGTGAACCTACTGTACTCGTCGTAGTTCTCGAGTGGTTTATAAGAGAGAGTGCGTCCAAGTTAACTCCTAGGAGTCCGGGTGATCACAGTGCTCAGGGGGTCCAGACAGTAACTTTAAGCTGACGTTTGGCTTCACGGTTGAGAGCTGGAAGAAGCAACAACCTTGTCTTGGGATTTGCACATGGTGGTTATGAGATACTTTAGTCCATTGTATTCCGATTTGGTTTTGTCCGGGGAAACAGGGGCGGAGGTTCTGAAAAGTTCACCCGAATTGAATCTACTCTCGTGCCACAAAGGAGTCACCAAATCATGGTACAAATTTGACGCGATTTCCATCCAAAATCATGTGAATCTTCGGTTTTCGAACATTTTTATGAAAACTTGTCGGAAAAGGGGGGGGGGGGGAAAAGATAGTATTTTTTGTGTGAAATTTTTTTTTTTTTTAAATGAAATATTTTGTAACACACACCGTCATTAAACCGTTAAAAAAATAATGGGCGATCTTAAAGCTGAGGACCCAATTTTGTCAGCCAAAAAAATTGAGACACATATGTATACCAATGGTACAAATTTTGCCATATCTAGTCAAAAGCGTTTAGGTTGTATTTGGGTCAAAGGTCAACCGAGTCAATATACATTGTAGTATAGACAATTACTTATATGGAAATAACTATACTCAGATGTGAGAAACTAAAATAATAATACGTGAAGTATCTGCTATTAAATGTCCTAGTGAATCAGTATTTTAGACAAGTATACTTTACCATACCTAATACATAACGTTTAGTGGCCAAGTGGGTCAAAGGCCGGTCAACCACAGTCCACACAGATTCACCTCTCCTAGATGGGGAAACACTATTGCTGAACATTAGTGAACGGCAATTAATTAAAAAAAAAAAAAAAAAAAAAAAATGGCAGGTTATCAAAGCATCAACAGTAATTCACTTTGCCGCCCATGTAGTAAGTGTCACAGGGGCGGTACAATCTCGTGCAAGTAGCTCTGCAAGTGAAGCAGCTTCGCTGTGTAGCAGTCAAGCTTCCAAGTATTGGTAGTATTGCCAAGAAGAAAAAAAAAAAAAAAAAAAAAAAAAAAAAAATGTTCATGGCAAGCACAAGGATAGGGACGATTGGCAAGTTAACAGACTCGTTGAGAAACAAGAATCGATCATTAATTTTGATGATAACGCGCAATCCTAAGAAAAAAATATTGGTACACTTGATGCAATATATTGGTAACATTTTTTTTTTTTTTAATTTGGAATATTTCAAATGATATCGAATTTGGGTAAGTCATTGTTCTTTTATATGACGCGATATTAATGTGACTAGTGAGATGTACTATTTGTGTCGGTGTAACTTGGTCAATTCTGAACACACTGTTTAATCTATGCAGGGTGACATTAACGTTCACTACGTTGACATTGCAAATAAGCATGGCTATTTTTCGGCAGGGAACCAAGGTTGAATGGGAAATTGCAAGGGGAGTATTGATTGTGTCTAATTAATTGCTAGAACGGTCTTTTGATCGAAAAGGTCAGTTGCGGCGCCAATCAAGCCTGGTTTGCATGACACGTAAATGTTACACACAACGATTTACTGCATTGGTGTGGATACTGCAACGCGGTTCATTTAAATTTAGGCAGTCAGCTGTGGCTTGATCGAGCGCTATAGATAGCCGAGAGTCTTATGGTTATTGCATAAATAGGAATGTAATACAAATGCGCAAAGTGCCGTCGTGACTGGCGCGGTGACTAGAATCGATTGACGCATACATTAAAACCTTATACAGGATTCAATAGAGGAGTTTTGTTGTGCAGAGACTTCCCCCCCATCGAATCTCTCCTCCTTTTTCAGTTTCCCTTTGGAACACATTCTTCTCACATCCAAATCATCAATAGTTGGGGACGTGCCGAGCTGTTGACAAAATGATCAGATCAACATTTGAATTGGGGGAGAGGGCCCTTTCCTAAAGAGGTCAAAGTGATTTCAAGGATTGTAGACTTGACCTCGCTGCTGATGAAAGATGGGTGCCATAATCTTGTAATAGAAACATCGTTTGAGACAAGCGCATGACTTAAATTATCGGTTTCCTCTGAAGGAAGTGCCAACACACCAGAATGTGGCTGTTTTACTTCAATCGGACTGAGTACCTGGACAAACACGACCGTAAAGAATGTTTTGAATCTATTTTGGAAGGAGGCGACGGACTCTCGGTCCAAAATTCGTTTGATCCGCAAATGGCTCTAAAGGGCCTGGAAGGGACGACTCTAATCAAATTCTCTCTTCAGACAAAGTACGTGCTGCTGTTATACTTAGCAGGGGTGGTATGTTCTGATAAACGAAAGCAGCTCCTCAGATGTACGAGTTACACCTGTATGAAAACGCCACCTGACCCATTAAACCAAACGCGGCATTGGACTCTTTTAAGGAGACTTTGCGACATGACAAGACGATCGATAGTCAAGACTATAGAGGGTGGTGCACTAAAATAATCAAGCTCCTAAGTTCTATGGAATGCCCAAGATACATAGTGAGCGTCCCTATGTCCTATTGTTTCGGCTATTGGCCTACCGAGTACCAGCATAGCTAAGGAGTGACCAACATACTTCAACCTCTGACTAAAAAAACAGACACCATGTGAAAGATTGTCGAATGGGAATAGGAGACCTTCTGACTGGCATAGCCTAATCAACCGCGCATATGGAAACATTATGTGGACATCACCTTCTGTTTTAAGATTGGTGACATTAAACAGCTTTTCTCTTTGACCACCATAACAGTCTTCGCAATGAGGCCATCACCCCATTAACACGTGAGCATGAGGAGGAGACAAATGGGACAACACATACCTTGATGTTTTTGGAGAGAAAAAGCCTGACGTTACACTGACACACTATCAATCGCATATTAAGACCCACTCTTAGACTATGGGGCGTTAACCAAATAACAAAGGCTGCTGCTGCATACAAATTGCCGTAGTCCTTTCAAAGGGATTAAGACAAAACCCGTAAAATTTTGATATATATTAACATGGACTACCGTATGTTGCCCAAAATAAAACTTGCACATTTTCTTAAAAAATGAATAAAATGTCACATCAATTTCTCTTTCATAATATCAGTGACCAATGGATATGTATAGACTTCAGCAACCATTAACTAAAGATATTACAATGGGCCCGGTATGCGGAGCCATTGTTATAGCCAGGTGGAGGGTCGTCGAGTGCCAAATTGTGTAATCACGTATTTCAATACGGAATAAATCGCAATCTCATCATAGTGCGCAGTTCAATCTCCATAGAAAAACGTTTTACACAATTAGAAAGTAAGGGGGGAAAACAGGATCAAGCCCCATTGAATTCAATGGACGGTGACCTTCGTGCACCTACACCAGAAACTAAGCATTTAAGACAGTCAAAACTATTCCTTATTTTAATCCTAGGAACTCCACCAATAATTTGCACCATTTGTTTATCCAAATCAGGAGGCAACTTAAAATTGACCCCTGTACAACGGAATTGACCCTTAATATTGATTTTTGCTGTTCTTAGCCTATAAACTTGCGGGCCCCCTCTCCTTAAGGCGCCATTTGCAACACTTAATAATCGCATTTCAGGGGTTTCTGTCAGGGCTGGCAACATATTTAATCATTCAAACCTTTTGTACTTGAGATGTGTTACAAATGTGTGCTAGCTTCCTGGGTTAATGGCTTCACCTCACGAAGCACCAATGATCAAACTCCCAACGCTATACACACCTGTTGCCTTTAAGGCATTTATATAGGGCCTTCTATTTTTCGCCTTACTGTATGCACCAATATATGAATTAACCCAGATAGCACGCATATATTGGCCCAACAATGGTTCTCCATCGGTAATCATGGCATCGGCATCACGTGGCTAACGTATATTGGGCCACTATTGGTTTTCCATTGGCAATGTGATATCGGCTTCATATCGGCATCCTTTAATGGTCTAATATTGGCGCATCATATTGGCAAGCGACCAACAGCCAATATAGAGCCAATTATTGGGATAACGTTGGCCCAATATTGGCCTAAGGCTAATTGTTTGCCTAAAAAATAGCAGGGTGAGAAAACAATAAAAAACATACAAAATACGCTAAAATCTCTCAAAGACGATTGTTTTGATCAGAACACAATATTTCAAAAATATTATACTATATAATACCAATTCAATAAAAAAATAAACTATTTGACTAGCTCAAATTATTTTAATTAATTTATTTAAATAAAGCAGGTTGAAAATATATTTATTTTTGCCAATAAAAAGTATTGATATATTCCCAATATTGGTTCAATATCTATACCAAGGAATTGGCCCATATTGTGCCAAAATTGGCCCGGGCTCAATATTGGTCCAATTTTAGGCCGATGAGCAAAAATATGGAACGATACCTGTAGCCAATACTGTCCGATATTGGAGTATATATTGGGCCTATATTGGCCCAATATCTCCATGTTATCTGGGAAGCCACCCGCTGGTTAGATGTGTTGGGCCTGTTTACGATAAATAATTCAGTTCTGGTGATTTTTGTCATTTGCTCATCGCAAATATTCTTAAATATAAATTTAATCATCTAGGATAGCTTCCAAAATGGTCATTATAGAGGTTAGGTGTGCTACATAAATGCTTGTTTTCCTATGGATTGAAACAGGTGTGTCTACCGTATATCTGGTACTGAAGCTATACACAGAGTTTTTCAGAAATTTATGTGTGTATTTCAAGAGGCACCATAAAGACCATCTACTCTATTCTTCGTGGATCATGTGACAAATTGTACATTGGTAAACCGGAAGAAAACCGATGAACACCAATGTGTGCTATCATGGTGGCTTCAAATCTATCTCCATCATCTATTCTAGACAGCAGTTTTCAGATATATGACATTGATCTCCTTAAAATGGTTAAGAATATATGCAAAGCTTTCAGCTGAATCCCTCTTTGACTTGACAAGGCATCGAAATGGCTGGCCTGTGTCCTCTTGGAAAATCATGTACATCTCCCATTCAGTTTTTGATTGTTTAGAGGAAGAGAAGATATCAGTAGCTACCCACAATGCACTGCTTCCATTGGAAGTTTTTGTACAGGTAGTCATGTGAATCGTTAGAGATGAAACACTCTTAAAATGCAAGTTTGTGATCAGTACTGTCAATTTAGCCATGTTTCATCACTAACGATTCACATCAGTACCTCTACAAAACCTCCATTGGAAGCAATGCATTGTGGAAAGCTACTGAAATCTTCGCTTGTTTAGAGGTGTTGGAATCATTACTATCTATCAACATAAATCATTTGACCATGTTAGTAAAAGCTGTGAATAATAGTTTACTATAGATATTCACATTTACTTGTAAATATCTAGCTACTTCTTGGCATGGGTGAAATGCATTGGATGATTCTTGACATTAAAGACTCCACAGCAATGGATCACAAATGTTAATATTTCTAATGACAAAATACTAGGGGAATCTGATTTCTGTTGTCCATAGCTGCCAAGGTTTACAACAAAATGCTTTTGTTAATCCCTTGCTACGTAACAACAGGGGCCCATCCCCAAACTCCTTTCGTGCGTACCCTACGTGTAATACTAACTCATCGTAGTCCTCATAACATACCTTTGCATACATTACACATGCTTTGGACAATTGGTCCACTCACCAGGGCATGACATAGTAATGCACGTAGATTTACGACTGAGTTTCTGACGGCCCCCAGGCAGGTTTTCGGCTAGACCGCAGCTGCACGCAGCACATACACATCGTGAGGTGAATCATGGAGGGTTTTAAAGAATATCAACTCCCCTTGATTGTCACCTTTGTTAACTTAATAAGGTATTTGACTCCATCAATAGGTCTATTTTGTTCTCAATTGTGCATCATTATGGCATTTCAGAGACCATAGTCAATGGATGAAAGTACCAACTCAAGCAGCAGTCAAGTTATACTTGATGGTATGACATTTCTAATCCATTCCATATACAACAACAGGAGTTCTACAAGGTGTGATTTTGGATCTATTCCTTTTCATCATCTTAGTGGACTACCTTCTGGGGGAAAGCATCTAGAAACGATTAGGAATTATCACCAACCCTTGCAAATCAAGATGATACCATGCAAAACAATGAAAATAACATATTATATGCATGCATCTCCATATCCCACAACACAATATGGGACCTTGATGATCACATCTGTTATTCTACTATATGCCTGTGTTATTCGATAATTAACATTATGGGATATTGGATTTCATTACTCTATTGTTTTACATACCATTAGAGACCACAAAAGTTAGGTGATAAAACTAATATGAGATTAGCTTATTTAATCCATTTCACCATATCCCATAACACAATAGATGAGGTATCAAGAGTTCAAGACTGCATGTACAGAATCTACAGATCGTGATGTTACACTATTTTACCAGCATTAGTTGGATAATTTGACACAATGTATTATGGGGTATTGGATTTTATTCCTTGATTGTTCCACATTGTTTAGTCCACAATACAAGTTGAAACCATCTCACAAAAAAATTAACATTCGGGTCCGATAAAAAAACACAAACTTATTATCCTTCTTCCCAGTTATTCATCTAAAATGTCTCTGTTATAAATCATCCCCAAATGCCTTCCAAATTACCAATAGTTTGTATTAACCCCTCTCTCTCCCAGCACACTGATTATATGTTTCCTCAATATGATACCCCCCCATTTAGGAACATGGAATATTCCACATTGCAAGTCTCTAGATTTACTTCATTTCTTGAAATAACTTGCCTCAGAATTCATCCAAAATTACTTTTTCATTTCCTTTAAAGCCTTTCGGCCATGAAGAAGACGTCAACCACCATAAACATATCAAATTTATAGCTCCAAACACCGCTCTCTCTATCCAAAACCATTAACAGAAGTCCAAATTCCACTCACAATGCAAAAGGCAGTACCTACCCCCAATACGTGCACGCTTACTGTCTTCTGCCGACATATTTTTCGACCCTCAAAAGTAGACCAATTCCAATTATACAGACTAACGTCTGATAAATATAAACGATCTAGACTATGTGATGATATGTCTCGCTTTGAATACGAATTGTCATTTTGGGCACCAAAAATCGAAGATAACGGGCAAAGAGAAGGGGAACGAGACAGGAAAGAGGGGCAGGCGAGAGAGAGAGCGGAAGGGAAGGGGCAGACGCGCAGAGCGAGAGGGAATAATAGGCAAATAACAAGGTTTCACGACTTTATATCAACTTATATGTTTATTTGATTGCTGATTTGAATTCAATTGAAATATTTGTAATTTTGGCTGCCATCTTCAAATTATTTATGTTATGGATATGCCATTTTCAATGCTGTGAAACCTTGGAAGTGTTCCATAAAACCTCTGTGACCTAAAATTGCAAGCCCTTTCTTGATGACCGATCAAAATAATGTAGTTCATACATCAAAATTTTTGTCCAAAGTGAGAGAAAATGGTGTAAAAGTTTGTTGACCTCTGTTGGTCATATTGGAGGAGGTACAATATGTACCATATCTTGAAAATTATTGCAAATACTTCAATTTACTTCTGTAGAATTTCCACATGCTTTTTTAACCACAAAGTGCACAATTCTGATCATATATGGACCTAAATGTAACATGTTTCCACGACACTGCTTCCACAACATAACACTTTGCAAATCATTTTGATGTTTATATCTGCTCTAGAAGGGCCAATTTACATATATTTAGCACAAACATTACCATTTTGTACATTGTTGTATTTTTGTGGGGGCAGTAAATACGACATGTATTTGCCATAGGTTGTACAGCAATGGCGCGCAGCCGCTCGATGATGAAATTGCTTCTTTTCAGCACATAAATGGTTAATTATTTTTTCTGATTATATAATTAATTTTGTTTCATGCATATGAACATACATACATAAGCAGAAAAATATTTCTGGCAAAAGGGTTTGCTATTTTTTATTTTGAAAATCACACTACCGTTGTAGTGCCTAAGGGGGTTGATAGGGACTCAAGCTAATTATCTCATCAACGGGCGAGAAATTTAGTAATTTTTTATGGAAAAGAAACAAAACGCATCTGAAAGTCACACAATTACAAAAATTAGAGTTAGAAAAGTTGTGTACTTGTAAACATGCTAAGTCAAAGTCCTACAGCTGATAACCACTTTTAATTTAACATGAATCAAATTAGCCTCACTATTTGGATAAAAGAAAAGAGGGGCCTTTGATTGGCAAATACCTGTGTACACACAGGTCGCAAAGACTGCTATATGGGTGTGGCTATTATTATAATCAGCTACGGAAAAAAACATCACTAACAAAAGCCAGACTGCTGAATTTTGCACCTTATTCGTAGACTCACTACTCACTTCACAATCGGAATGATTCAGCTAGACTCATGTACACCTATTTCGTAGCTCATTTGACTTACCTTGCCTGCCGAGCTGTTCACATTTCCCTGCTGCCGTAACCTGGTCCTTAATAGCCTCACAGGCAACACTATATAAGGACTGACTTTTGAACTCAAAATGACAGGAGCAAATTCACCCTACTAGAGGTCTGGAGATCACAAACTTTTTCGCTATAGTTTTTACACACAACTCCTATAGGTTGTACACAACCAATATAAATTGATATTGGTTTTATGTACAAAATGGCCCTAAATAAAAACGTAAATTTCTAATTAACGAAGCAATACGCTATGAGGCCAAAGCGAAAAAGATGCTCGGATAAGGACCAAGGTGGCGCATCCCTGGGAAGTACATTAATTCTTCCGAAATAATTTTCCTAAAATTATAGAAATCAGTTCTACGTGTGTTCTCATTTCTATTATGTGCACATTCTCGAGAAAATAAATTAAATGTCATCTCGATTTTATGCCCGAATATTCCATGTGGATACGGGATGTACACCAGGATTCATTGACTCCAGCAAATAATTTGGCTATGAATAAGTAAATCCGCTCGGTATGTTGAAGACCAAACACTTCAAATTCTGTTTCATCTGGAACTTGCAGAGCCAGTTGTTCATATCCATGAAACTGAAAAGATTTCAGATTGCTATACCATCAGCCCGATTTAGATTACCAAACAACAAAACTACATTGTCATAAATTTAAAAGTTGGATAATATTTTACGAAAAAACATTGTGTGATAATTATCAAAACGTTTACAAATGTTTTACGTGTGTTTTAAAAATTGTTTGATTAAAAATGATTTTCGAACACCAACATTGCCACATTTAAGTTGCCAACTTGTTCTCAAACATTTAAGACACCATTTCTCAAACATTACTGCAAATATGTAAGCTTTTGTTATAGAGATATTATCAGAACGTTTTACTCTTAGAGACAGTAAAAGTTTTAGAGATGTTGAATGAAATTGATTTTTGGGACATTGTTTCCTCTGTTTTCAAAAAAGTTTTAAAAATGTTACCAAGATTTGTTTATCTTGATGTTTTTTTAACATTTGTAAATTTTATCAAAATATGATATTGTATTGTTTTAAACACATTGAAACCGTACATTGGTATGGATATCACTTAGAACATGGTTTTAATAATAACTTTTGATGTAATGTTTTCAAAATGTTTTCCAAAAAATGTTGCAAATGTTATTAAAAACGTTCAGTTGAAAGTTAGAAAAACTTTTTATGATGTTAGGCAAACGTTTTAGATATTATGCAAACATTTTTATGATGTAGGCAAACATATTTTAGAAAGTTAGGAACACATTATGATGATTAGGCAAACGTTTTTATGATATGAGGCAACCATTTTATGATGTTAGGCAAACATATTTATGAGTTAGAAAAAACATTTTTATGATGTTAGGCGAAGTTTTTATGATATTAGGCAAAACATTTTTATGATTGTTAGGCAAAAATATTTTATGAAGTAGGAAAACAGTTTATGATGTTAGCCCAAATTTTTATGATGTTAGGCAAACATTTTTATAATGTTAGGCAAACATTTTTATTGTGTTAGGCCAAACATTTGATAAAATATCATTATGCACGTGTATATATATGCTGTACAACTCGCGGCACACGAAAATACTACTAAAAAAATAACAGCACAAAAACAATAATAAACGTTGGTGATACACCAAATATATTGAGGTTTGCTTTTAGCAAAGAAAATACCCAAACGGATGCTTTATATATTCAAATAACAGGAGAAGGTAGGTAAGTCGCCGTGGCTCAGTGGATAATTGCCAGTGGACTCTGACTCCAAAGTCAATCAAGGTTCGATGCCCGAAAAGGTAAGTGATTTGATTTAAAATTTGCTCCAAGTAGGTGACATGTGGTAAACATTCATTGGGGGACATATACTAACAGATCCGGGAGTAACGCAAAGGAAGATGTTATTTTTCTCACGATTAATTAACTTTATTTAATTAATTACATGCATGTTTGCTAAGATCGTTTTTAAAACTATCTTGGTAACAATCTGATGATAATGTTTTGCAAAAATGTTTTCTAAACAAAATTTAAAAAACTAAAAAATTAAAAGTTTTTTAAACATTGTTTAACAAATCTTTGTCGAAAACATTTTTGAAACCGCGTTCCGTTCACAAAACATTTTGTGGTTTGTTGAGGAAGCTATTTTTATGACGGTAACACAAATTACTGTCCTCTTTCATGATAAATAAGTTAGAGGTTCTACTGTGTGCTCAATTTTCTTTGACCCTATATCATCCTTATTCGGAAAGGTATAAACGAAGGTGAAGAAAGCTCATGAGGGAAAAAAAATTGTTGGCAAAAAATGTGACCTAACATCTTTGTGCAGAACCAAACCCGTAAACTTGCCGCCGTAACCCCATTTCTATGCAATGTTATGCTTTCATAACCGGAAATCGAAAATCATCGCCTATATGAAATTGCAGTGTGAACCGGTGCGAAACAAAACTTTGTAATTTACATAGAAAAGAGTCCTATAGTAATTTGACTACGTTATGGGTGTTGGTTCTTCGTTTACACCAAGTGTTAGGTCATAGCTTGCCATAAAACTTCTTTCATTATTTTTTGCTCACATCTTCGTTTTCTTTTGAATAAATGCATGAAATATACGATCAAAGTATTAAACTACCAGCAGAAGTTTGAGTTTTATTTCTTCGTGAATGAGGCTGTAGATGTAGCTCAATCTAAAACCGGGCAGGTGGGAAACCATTCAAAAGCTTTTAAACGTCATGGACAAACAGGTTTTGCACTAGTCCCAGATAATCTGAGTCCGTTGTCCTATTCATCCTATTCTAACGGGCGGATTTACTTATCAATAGCCCACATTATTTGCTGGAGTATTGGAACGATGTGTACATCTCTTGGTCAGTGATATTCAGGAAAAAAGGGAGATGACATTATTCATTTTCACGAAATGTGCACATACTAGAAGTGAGAAACACGCGTAGAACTGATTTTGTTTTGATAAATTTTAGACAATTTATTTAGCAACATTGTGTGTAATTGTACGGGGTGCCCGTCACCTTTGTAACGCTATGAGATCTTGCCGGCTAGCCTACAACTTTAGTCATTAAATAGATGCATTACCAGGTCTTGGACTGCTGGACCTTTGCATCCCATTCAGCAAGATGTGTTTTGATCCACTCTGAAACGTTTACGGGTGTCTTGTCGAAATATTCCTATGGAGCGGGTTTGTTGTAAATAAAAGTTAGTTACTGTAATTACTCAGTAGAAAGACCCAAAGACATTTTTTTTATCTTTGATATTCGTGCTTGATTTTATGTTAAGCTAATTTCTACCACAAATTTGGCAAAGGAAGTTCTATTTTTTTTTTATATTTCAAGTTTGACTTAGTCCGGTCACTTTTGTAAACATTTTTTCAAATACGTGTTCGGGCCAGACCGGCTTGCCAGACCAGAACAGATCTATTTAGTGGTGTGGAATATAAATTGTTTAGAAAGTTGTATGCCAGTGAGACATTATAAAACATCAAAAATAAGCTTGTGCATGATACTGTAAACAAGATAGGTATCGTAAAATACTTTGCAGGGAAAAGACCCAAAGCAGCCTAATACGTAAAATATGAATATTCTATATCTACCCAAGATTTCTCCTGGGGATCACATAACGCCAGAAACAATAACATTTTCGGTTTCCATGGCGATTAAGAGTATATCAGAAAGAAAATATTCTTGTCGTCATAGCGCTTGCCTTTGGGAAGTGAAGGAAGGGGGGGGGGGCGGTGGCTTAATTAGGAAGGGGTGGGTACTACGAGGACGGGTGCTTACCGGGGAAGTTGTGTACTTGAAACATGCTAAGCCAAAGTCTTTACACCTGATAACACTTGCAATTAACATGAATCAAAAGCTCAATATTTGGATAAAAAAAAAAGAGGGGGCCTGCATGGTAAATACCTGTGTACACACAGGTCGCAAAAGCGACATATGGGTGTGGCTATTGTTAGAATCGGCTAGGAAAAAAAACATTACCACTGACACATGCAGATGCTAAATTTCGCACCTTATTCGTAGACGCGCCTCTCACTTGTCACAATCGGAATGATCAAGCTAGAGCTAGTGTACGCCTATTTCGTAGCTCATTGACTTACCTTGCCTGCCGAGCTGTTCACATTTCCCTGCTGCCCCTGTTATTAGCTTCACAGGCAAACACTATAAGGAATGACATTTGAAAGCTCAAAAAGGGACAAGGATCAAATCACCATACTCGAGGTCCGGAGATCCCCAAATTTTTTCGCTTATAGTTTTACACACAACTTCCTATAGGTTGTACAACAACCAAATATACATTGCCATGGTTTATGTAAAATGGCACTAAATAAAAACGTAAATTTCTAATTAACGAAGCAACTCCGTAACTTTAATTATGGATTACCTTGGACTGCTGGATCTTTGCACCACGTTTCACCAATGATGAGTTTTGAGCGGTTGGTTATTTTGGGACTCCCATGTAGATATGACATATCTGACACGGCCTATTCGGGTTTAGTAATTCCGTTTAAGCCTCAGTTATGGGAGAAAAATGGGAAGTTTCCCGTTCTAGAATTAGACATGGACGGTACGCGTTATCGCTACATTAATTCTATCAGGCTGGTTCGTTATGTTATGATCGCTTTGAATTCGGAAAAATACTGGGGAGGAAGCAACACAAATCATTAGAAACGGATGACCTAGGGAAACCATCATTGCTGCTAATTTTAGTATTCGGGTCATAACCACTCTAGCTGTCTGCGGGTGTTACCTCGGTCTCATGGTTGCCGCGCTGTGAGCGATTCGTAATAGGGCACGACTGAGAAAAAATAAGCTTCCGTTTTTACCCAAAACATCATTAGCCCTGGTACTCTTGTCCGGCAGACAGGAATTGTACGGCAATTACTGGTACTGTTTGGCATATGTCTGAGCAATATTGTTTTTAGGCTTAGCTTCACCTGAGGCATTCAAATTTGCCCTCGCGGCGGGCAAAAATAGAACCCTTGCCTACCGTTGACACTTGCATGCACTTTGCACCTGTTGAGGATGTTACACATTTTCCAGTGGCAAGGGCAGATTATTTGCATCCTGGTGGACATGCCATCCTAACAACACGTACGGCAATAGTAAACTTAGCAATCTATATAATACCCAGTAAAATACGTAATGAGACTCGATAAAATACCCGTAAACCAAAATGCTTGTGAAAAGCCAAAGGTTTTCGTCCTACCGTTAGTATGGTCCTTCATTCGCCAGGAGAAAACAGTCTTGCGACTATTTATCCATATCTATAGTGGCACTTCGGTATTGAAGAGTGGCAATAACGCGGATCCTAACCTCAGCACCTCCACGACCGTATAGGTTATTATCTCCGGGGATCACTGTCAGCGCACCTTTGGGAGCGTTTCACGGCAAGTCCCCAAGCATATAGCACATCGAAGTGAAGCGCCGTGAACCTGTTTGTAGTACTCGACTACCCCTCTCCAATTTGGGGAAGAGTTAGTTGCCCGAGCTTCGCTCACCCCGAAAAGGCTCCCCATGGATATCTATATACTGATGAAGCATATTCTTGTGATGTCAATTCTGCGGTGTCAAGCTGCGGTACACCTTGGTGGGGCTGGAGTATGCACGCTGGTCTGTTACTAGATTGGGGATCTTGTTGCCGCGATCCTGTTTAGAGCTCAATGAAAAAAAAATCCCTAAAACCAGGGAGGGAAGGACACCCGATGTTCGATACTAGAGTGGGATTTTAGAGGTTGCGAGCTCTATGGAGCCTATGGAAAAAAATCCCTCAAGCGGCATTGATATGCCTCTGATTGGCCCAATGAAAACGTTGAACTTAGTGTCGGTCGGACTCTCAGACCTAAACCTTAGTGTCCGAGGACAAAAAGAACCTTATCACACACAGTCCTATGGGGACGCCCATTTAATAACGGGAAGTCCTAGGCCTGACACGTTGAACCTAGTGTCGTCGGACTCTCAGACCGTAAACTTTAGGTCGATGGACACAACACAGCTTATCACACAAAAATTCGGAACTTGCTGGTTATTATGTTACACCCATTATCTTTGTGCATAAAATTTAATTGGAGAAAGAATATACTTTTGAGGCACTTGTGAAACTTGGGTGACAGCTAGTTTGATAGTCTATAACGAAGATGTGGTACTTTGTTCAATATATCATATAAAACTAATGCATTTTCTCCCCGTTTTTGACCGGGAGCAATGTATGTGACCTTTGACTAGATTTGTTGTTCTCAGGTCAGCTGTTACTTTTTGACCCAATGTGGTGGGCATAGTGCATTTCTACGTAAAATTGAGCTCTAGACTTTTTTGGGCCCCCCCCAACTCTCTGAAATCGCACAAGAAACGGTCAGGTAGTCCTCCTTACCGTTATGTAAAATACAGCCCGTATGTCAAAGCAATAACGAAACGCCGAGCCGTACAGACAAACTCGCAGACAGGCAGATCTCATTTTTAGTAGTATAGATATTACCTTATATAGTGTTTTTTGACATTAGGTACAGTGTATTTTGGAAAAGTGCCCATTCCAGAAAAGCGACTTTGAAATATAAACAAACGGTTCTTTCCATATGATCTAATTAAAGCGGCCTTGGCACATTTTTCACAAAATATGAATTTCTTCAATTTGCCTCAAATGATAGTCTAAGCCATTACTGAAGAACGAGATATATTTTACACATAAAATCACATACCCCAAAACAGATAGGGACATTGATAGGAGGATAAAGAGTCACAGTTAAGATTTTGTATGCCAACCTTTTAAGTTTTCCAAACTTTAATCAAACAAATTTGTATATTACACGTTTGGTGTAAAAGCGCATAAGCGCATAGAGCATAAGACTGCTAAGCATAAGAATAAGTATATACGGATCATAAGCGCATAAGAGTGTAAAACGAATAAGCGCATAAGAGCAAGCGCATAAGAGCATAAACACATAAGAGCATAAGCGCAAGCGCATAAGAGCATAAACTGAAATTACCATAAGAATAACCGTATGAACAGCATAGCCGCATAAAGAGCATAACGCGTCATAAAAGCATACAGTACGGCCTAAGAATAACATTTCTAAGTTCATTTAGTGATTGTAACAAAATGGCATTTGACGATTTTTTTTTCGTGAATATTGCAATTTGGACCCTGTCTACGGGTTTTCTGCACCTTTCAAAAACGGGTGATTTTTTCCAGAGTGTTTTTCCTTCTTCTTCTTCTTTCTAAATTGCAACCCTTATCCAAGAATTTTTTTAGGCCAGAAAAATGGGACCCAGTCCCATTTGGGAGGCACATCCCCGTATACCTTGACATGTCAGTATCCCCCCCCCGATTATGCTCCGGATGTATGGTAAATCGAAGGCGTTTTACACCATCGTGTGCTTATGCTCCGTATAGGCCTCCTGGGGGCTTATGCGTTTTACATTCTTATGCTCTCGGTGCGCTAAGTGCCTCCCTACATATTCCGTTATTCTTTGCTTAAATGCACTACCTATGCTCTTATGCGCTTATGCTCCGATATACGCGGTTATTCCTTATCTTATGCACTCTTATGCGATTATTGCGATTATGTTCCGTATTTACGATTATTCTTATGCGATAATGCCGCCTTCTGCGATTATGCTCTTATGCGATTAGTTTCCGTATATCGTTATAAATTATGCTTATTCACTCTTATGCCATTATGTTCCGTATATACGGTTATTCTTATGCTTATTGCACTTTTATGCTATATGTTCCGGAGATACGGTTATTCTTATGCTTAGCACTCTTATGCTCTTATGCGATTAATGCTTATGGCCACTCTTTATGCTCTTATGCATTATGGCAGTTCTTATGCTCTATGCGCTATGCGTTGGTACACCAACCGGTATATTACATGAATATTTTTGACTCGTACGCCCTGATATTAAAACACAAAGGTTATAGACCCGGTCAAACAGTGTGCATAGCGTGGGAAACATGCATACGGCGTGTGTGTTCTTGTGTTAAACGCGAATTTCGTCGTCTGCTTGAATTTCGCGTCGCCGGCAACGTTTAAATCCAGTCCGGTTTACCCATAGTGAAGCTGATTTGGTCTTCAATCATTCGGGTGAGGCTTTTGTAGATAAAAGCTTTACAACCATTCCAAATCTCGATTTTGAAAATCTTGATGCGCCTATTTTTCAAATGTGGCCATGTCCTCTTTAATTTACATAACAGAAAAATGAAACTGGCCAAATCACATTGGTCCAAGTAACATCAGGAACCGAACGGGCGTTTTTGCCCGGCGATCATGTGTTGAAG
>JAMKCH010014156.1:0-31512 GCA_023653785.1 Ophioderma brevispina
GCTAGGCTAGCCTTAGCGTAAAGCAATATTAGCACATTTTTTTGAAGGGCGCCCCCAATTTTCAAAAATTTGAAGATTTTTACCCGGTTGCATGGTAACTAGGATTAGTAAACTATACCTGTGAATGGTTAAGCGAGAAATTTGTCGATGTGTCACAGGAAGGAATTTTGTACTAGAATAATTATTATGGGGATCCCCGATAATATTCAAAAGGCTGTTGGAAACGGCATTCCAATGTGAAAAAAAATAGCCGGGAAATAGGCCATGTACGTATACGTCTCATCCATTAGTTGTTTAATAGTTTGTTTTTTCGGGCAAGTAAAGTAGAGGTTAGTTTCGATGGTGGTGGACTATTTCTCTATGGAGGACATAAAACGTAGCATTTCAAGCTCTGCCGTTAAGTCCATCTGGGATCAAATTATAATACAAAATCGCTTATTTTGTGATATAAATACGCATTTTTGCACATTCTCGTAGCCAGGTATAGTTCCTAGACAATTACAACGTAAATGTGCTAAAATTCTCAAATTTTGAAATTGTAGGGCGCTCTTCAAAAAATGTGCCAATATTGCTTAAACTGTAAACCAGATAAAACTGCAGTGACTGGAATTTGGACACTAGGCTCATTCATTACCGGGGACGGGGGGGGGGGGGGGGGCTAGGAAAATATAGGAGTTGTGTTAAATTGTCATTTTGCTCTTATTCAGAGGTTATGCCAATTGTGAAGAGCAGGGAGTTATCGAAATGTTTTAATTCAATACTGACGACTTTATATCGGCATATGAAACAAATGAATCTGTAGTTAAAGGGTATGGGGCCATGGGGAGATTTTCTGAAGATACAAATTTCTCTAAATGACAATTGGTTGGTAGAAACATCGACCGAAGACATTTCGAAGGGTTTGTAAAAAGTGTTATTATTGTAGTACATGAAGACAAGGTTTGTCTTAGTCACCAGTCTTCGGGGTCTGATATACTACATAGATGAGCATTCACATAAACGAACAAAACAAATGGTTTTTAAAAAAATAGGGGGCAATTTCTGGAAATGTCCTCGTCTCTTTGTAAAGTACTAAATAAATACTAATAGTCCTTAAGCCATACAAATTTTTGCCAAATTGGTAATCCTGAAAGGGGACAAAAACGATACTTATTATTAAGCCTCAGTACACTATCCTCTACACAAAAATGCATGATAGAGTTTCTGGACTGGTAGCTATAACCAGGAAGGGGGACAATAAGGATACAAGGGGTCCCAAAATTTTAAAATGATCCGGTTCATGTTGAAAAGTATGCCCACATAATTGTCCAACCATAAGGATTCAAAAAGGTATGTTGTACTATCTACAACCCAAGTGTGGAGTTTTTAAAAAAAAAGGGGCAATTTCGTGATTCAGCACCCCCCTTTTTTTATTCATTGATCCTAGGTATCTTGAGAAAAGCTTATTCTCAAAATTTTGAAGCTAGCTGATCACGATCTTGCGGTTTTGGTGTTATGAGCAATTGCTCTTTTCCCACGGTCCCATAGGCTACTGTGCTGTAATTTCTGTCCGTTTCGGGAGCAGAAAAACAAATTGCGAATTTCTTACAGATGCGACCGAATTTGGCAGTAAAGATTGGCACACATGATTAACTAGGCTAACGTTTTAGATGAGATAAAAATCTCAACCATTTTAGGTAAGTCGGGGGACGAGGCTGTGGATCACGAAATGCCCCTTTAAGTTAAAACAGCAAAAACAGGTCAAGGTTATAAATTTCAGTTGTACAGGGTCAAATTTAAAGTTGCAACCGATTCGAATGCAAATGGTGCAAGTGTCTCAAATGCTTAGTTAACAAAGTAGGGGGAATCAAGGTCAAGCCCCATTGAATACAATCTTTATTGCCCTTACATTGATAACTAAGCATTTTGACATTCAAACTATTCCTATTTTAATCATCTAGCTCAAATAATATGCACATATTTTATCCAATCAGAGCAACTTTGAAATTGGACCCCTGTACCATGAAAATGACCCTTTTTTAATTTTTGGGAAAAAAAGGGTTTTAGCCTATAACTCCAAACTTTAGGCTGTAGTTAGTACAAACTATACCTTTTGGAATCCTTACAGTCAGACCAAATCATGTGGTAATACTTTTCACAGGATGATGCACTTTAAATTTTCCCCCGTTTAACCTTGGTTCACCTCCCCTAGTCTGGCTTAGGCTACCTTCCAGAAATGCGACATGCATTTTTGTGTAGGCCATGGTAACTGAGCTGCATAAAATGTCCGCTTTTTTTCCCCTTTCAGATACCAAAAATTTGCTTATCTCATTGACCTATAATAAACTTAGATCATAAGTTGATACAGGTAGGCCCAATAGTACTAAATAGAGTCAATAGTAGTAATTGTTGGCCTACTCGTAATTTTGCAGGTAATATTTTGATTTGCTAATCATATGGTTTGCATCTTGCCCATGCACACCTTACCACCCCCTAATTGGTGGCTTGCTCTCTGTTTTACAATTTTAAGTTGGGCCTATGTAAAATTCAATGAGGTAATGGGGGGTCATGTGAATTTACATCTAGCAATGGGGTGTAACTTTGCTGTGTCGATCTGGAAATTCTCCCAGCCCACTCCCTTGTAGATAATGATCGGTTGCCTAAATTCATAAGCCACCAGTTTATCCATTATTACATTTCTTATGTAGAGGCAATTTGTCTCCTTTTTTGAATGGGCATGACATGTCATTCCTTTTTAAAGGAACAAAAACAAATGGTTTTTAAAAAAATAGGGGGCAATTTCTGGAAATGTCCTCGTCTCTTTGTAAAGTACTAAATAAATACTAATAGTCCTTAAGCCATACAAATTTTTGCCAAATTGGTAATCCTGAAAGGGGACAAAAACGATACTTATTATTAAGCCTCAGTACACTATCCTCTACACAAAAATGCATGATAGAGTTTCTGGACTGGTAGCTATAACCAGGAAGGGGGACAATAAGGATACAAGGGGTCCCAAAATTTTAAAATGATCCGGTTCATGTTGAAAAGTATGCCCACATAATTGTCCAACCATAAGGATTCAAAAAGGTATGTTGTACTATCTACAACCCAAGTGTGGAGTTTTTAAAAAAAAAGGGGCAATTTCGTGATTCAGCACCCCCCTTTTTTTATTCATTGATCCTAGGTATCTTGAGAAAAGCTTATTCTCAAAATTTTGAAGCTAGCTGATCACGATCTTGCGGTTTTGGTGTTATGAGCAATTGCTCTTTTCCCACGGTCCCATAGGCTACTGTGCTGTAGGCCTAATTTCTGTCCGTTTACGGACAGAAACAGAAATACCAAAATGCGAATTTCTTACAGATGCGACCAATTGCACGTAAGATTGAGCAAAACATGGATTACTAAGGCTAAACGGTCTCAGATGATATAAAATCTCAACATTGTGTAGTAAGTCGGGGGACGAGGCTGTGGATCACGAAATGCCCCTTGAAGGTTAAAAACAGCAAAAACAGGTCAAAAAGGTTTAAATTCAGTTGTACAGGGTTCAAATTTTAAGTTGCAACCAGATTGAATGCAAAAATGTGCAAGTGCCTCAATGCTTAGTTATACAAAGTAGGGGGAATAGGTCAAGCAACATGAATACAATCTTTATTGCCCTTACATTGGTAAACTAAGCATTTTAGACAGTCAAAAACTATCCTAATTTAAGCATATGAGCTCAAAACAATAATATGCACCACTATTTTATCCAAATCAGAGCAACTTTGAAATTTGACCCTGTACAAACTGGAAAATGACCCTTTTTATTGGGGGTTTTGCCGTTTTAGCCTATAACTCCAAAACTTTAGGCTGTAGTAGTACAAAACGTATACTTGGAATCCTAATGATCAGACAAATAATGTGGTATACTTTTCAACATGATGACGGCAATTTAAACTTTTCCCCCGTGTATAACCTGGTTACCCCCTATCGGCTATAGCTCCCATTCCAGAAATGCATCATGCTTTTTGTGAGGCCATGGTATACTGATGATGCATAATAATGGTCGCTTTTTTTCCCCTTCAGGATACCAAAATTTGCTTGGCTCATTGACATAAATAAATTGAATACATCAAGTTTGATACAGGTAGGCCCAATAGTACTAAATAGAGGTCAATTAGTAGTTTTTGGCTTACTCGTAATTTTGCAGGTAATATGTTTGATGCTAAATCATATGGTTTGCATCTTGCCCATGAACACCTTACCACCCACTAAATGTGGTGGGCTTGCTCTCTGTTTACATTTTAAGTTGGGCTATCTATGTAAAATCAATGAGGTAATGGGGACGCGTCATGTGAATTTCATCTAGCAGTGTGTAACTTTGTGTGTGCGACTGGAAATTCTCCAGCCCACTCCATCATAGATAATGAACGTTCCCTAAATCATAGCCTGTTGAATTTGGGTCACTGGGGTGTTGATATTTTGCATGGCATTTACCAACATTAATTGGACTGTGCTAGGCCAATTTCCTGGGCCTCGCCACCAGAATTTTAGCGGTAAGATGGCCTTTGTGACATGCAGCCAGCTTCAATTTGTTGGATCGACCAGTGAATCGGGTGACACTTTCATTGAAAAAAACAGCATATAGGTGAGATAGCTAGAAATCTAGGGGCAGGTTCGGCTTAAGAATGCCTATATCTCCATAACTGTTAGCGAAAAAAATGAACCCACTGGAGCGAATCTAGGCTAGAAGTAGCACAAGTCTGCTTAAAGTAGTGTTTAAATAGGAAGAGAAGATCTTGGACTTGTTATACAATAAATTGTTCTTGATTCTTTATTACAGTCAGGGCGCTCAGCACCCCGCTGCAATTCTAGTAGGGAGGTTGTTGCACACCCTAGATGGTCCATACTGAACCCCCTAACATGATTTTGATTATCAATTGATAGAGGTGATGGGTCTCATCTAATCCAGTGATACCAAAAACAAGTACCAACATTCTCAGAATCTTGCTTCTATGACATTATAATGCACGGCGCTCTTTTTCAGATTTTCAGATTCTTAGTATTTTGTGCACGCGGTGAATATCCTAGCCGTCGCAAGGACAATTCACCGTAAGACGTGGAAGGTTCAGGGAGATTCGTACGTCGTAAGGAGCTGTAAAAACTCCGATTTTTCATTATTTCCTTCACACTTATGAATCCGTGAATTTCAAATTTTAGCAATCTACAGAACAAGGAACCTAGTCAACCAAATTTATCGCTATATTGGTGGAACTGAATGCAGGAGAGGAAAAGATAGAAACCAAATCGAGTCAAAATTCGTGTGTGCTCTCTGTGCGGCGTGAATCGCGTTTATTGCATTGTTTACATGTAATTTTATGCATTGAAAATTCGCCATTTTTGTTAAACATATGAGTCATAATGTAAGAGGGAAATTCAAAAATGGCTAACAAATCTATACTCTGTAGTTTATCTTCATGTACATGGATAGAGGAGATCGAGATATACACAGAAAAGTTTCATGTGAAGAGTCAGGACTTCGTGAAGAGTTAAAAAAAATAATAAAAATAAATATGAAAAATACAGATGATCAATGTTAATTAGCTGTAATTATGCACAAAGCAGCTATCAATTTCCCAAGGGTATTAATCATTAACTCCAACTGCGTCCAGGGAAAGTGTTAAGCGCGATATAATACCATAATCATAATTCTAACGCAGTTTGAGGATTTGATACCATATTTGAGACTGATAATTCAAATATGATACCCCACCGTACCCCAGTGAGACCTATATATGAGGCATGGTTGAATGTGATACAATGAGAGAGTGCGAGGTCTCGCGTTTTTGTAACTCAGATTGTAGACACTGAGTGAGGATATTGTACCTCGTGTTCTCAAAATTAAAACGAGTCGTCAAAAACTTTTTGTGAAGAGTTTTACGCATTACTATTACTATACTGCGCAAAGTCTCTCCTAACATTTCACTGCCGTTCGAAATAAATAGAAAATAGCCCTTGGAGGGAGATAGCACACATTTGTACACATTCAAGTACAAGGTTTGAGTGATTAATTATGATGACAGACTGAACCCCTGGTGGGGCGACGGGGGCGGCGGGAATCGGGGTTGTGGGGGGGGGGGGTAGGGGGGGTAGAGGGCGGGGGGGGGGGGGAGCATGGGGGGGGGGGGGTGGGGGGCCGGGTGGGCGTGGGGGAGGGGAGGGGGTGGGGGGGGCGGGGGGGCGGGGGGGGGGGGGCGGGGTTGCTCGGGGGGCGGGAGCGGCGGTGGGGGGGGCGGGGGGGGTAGGGGGGTGGGGGTGGGTGGGGGGTGGGGGCCGAGCGCGGGGGGGGTGGCGGGGGATGGCGGGGTGGAGGCGGGGGGTGCGGGAGCGGTGGGGAGGGTGGGGGGGGGGGATGCGGGGAGTGGGGGTGGGGTGTGGGTAGTGGGGGGGGGCGGATGGGGGGAGGGTGGGGGGGGGGGGGGGGGTGGGGGGGGGCGGGGGGGGGGGGTGAGGGGGGGGCTCGGAGGGGTGGTGGCAGGATGGGGAGTGTGCGTTTGCGGCAGTCTCCGGATAGGGCATGAGTCAGCCGTCGGCGGATGGGGTCTGTTCGGGGTTCGCTAAACCGAGCCCGTTTTTCCCGTCCGGTTGTCCTTGAGCCGCGGGGTGAGGGGGGGGGTGGTGGGGGGGGGGGGGGGGGGGGGGGGGGGGGGGGGGGGGGGGGGTGTGGGGGTGTGGGGGGGGGGGGGGGGGGGGGTGGGGGGGGGGGGTGGGCGCGGGGGGGGGGGGGGGTGTTGGGGGGGGGGGGGGGGGGGGGGGGGGGGGTGGTCGGGGTGGGGGTGAGGGGGTGGGTTGGGGGGGGGGGGGGGGTGTGGGGGGGGGTTGGGGGGGTGGGGGGGGGGGTGGGGGGAAATAAAAAATATGGGGGGGGGGGGGGTGGGGGGGGGGGGGGTGGGGGGGTGGGGGGGGGGGGGGGGGGGGGGTTGGGGGTGGGGGGGGGGGGGGGGGGTGGGGGGGGTTGGGGGGGGGGGGTGGGGGGGGGGTGGGGGGGGGGGTGGGGGGGGGGGGGGGAGGGGGGTGGGGGGGGGGGGGGGGTGGGGGGGGGTGGGGGGGGGTGGGGGTGGGGGGGGTTGGGGGGGGGGGGGTGGGGGGGGGGTTGGGGGTTGGGGGAGGTGGGGGGGGGGGGGGGGGGGTGGGGGGGGGGGGTGGGGTGGGGGGGTGGGGGGGGGGGGTGGGGGGGGAGGGGGTGGGGGGACCCCCTGGATGAAACGTGATTCTTAAGTGCCGCAGTGGTGCCTCCTTAAAGGAGAGGGGCCAAAACAAAGTTTGTAAAGGGGGTCAAATTTGTAAATTGATTCAATCATGTGAAAAGCACCCCATGTTATGGGTCTAACCATAAGGATTCAGAAAGAAAAGATATAGTTTGTACTCTGTACAGCCTAAAGTTTCAGAGGTATAGGCTAAAACAAGCAAAATCAATATTAAGGTCATTTCAGTTGTAACAGGGGTCAAATTTAAAGTTACTCCGAGTTGGATAAAAAATGGTGCAACATTATTGGGGGAGTTCATAGGATTAAAAATAAGATAGTGTTGACGGTCTTAAATGCTAGTTTCGATGTAGGGAGCACAGAAGGTTCAACGTCCATTGCATTCAATGGGGATTGATCCTTGTTACCCCCTACTTCTTAAGCAAGCATTTGAACACTCAAAACATTCCTAATGTTATCCTATGAGCTCCGCCAAGAATTGCACCATTTTTTACCAAATGGAGCAATTTTTAAAATTTGACCACTGTACAACTTGGGGGTGGCGGGGGGGGGCGGGGGGAGTATGGAGGGACGAATTCTCCTACCAAAATCAACCCCTCCCTCTTCCAAGGCCCTCAACATGACCCCTCACCCATCCACTGTCGTTGGATGTACTTACCCCCAACCCCCCATTGCCGACAGCCCTCCATACTCCGTACCGACATACCCACCCCCACCTCCGTCATCTCCTGGATCCCGCCTCTAACAGTGGGGGTGGGTTGGGCCGTACCGTTCGTTCCGGTTGGGAGTCCTCCCCAAACGCATTTGCCCCCCGCGCTGGCGGGGGGCTATCAGCGCGTCGCTCGCGTTGGGCTATCCCCTCACTGTGTTCGGCGTCCGCGAAGCTGGGGTACTTACCTGCCGCCACGGTGTGAAGATGGGGTGGAACTCCGTGCGGTCATTCTCTCACGTAGGGGTGGCATTTGTAGGGCGGGCGGGTGGGGGGGGGGGGGGGGTGGAGGGTGGACGGCGGGCGAGCGGGGGGGTGGGGGGGGGGCGGGGGGGGGGGGGTTGCAGGTGCTTTGGTGGGGGGTTACGTCGCTCTATTAGTGGCAGTTTCATACAGGAGTAATGACAGTGAGGTATGGATGGGGGTGCTACGAACACCTTTTTATTCCATTCAGAATTCAATCGCGGGTTGGCTAGCCTGATTTTGACTGTAGGACAACAAAAGTAAAAGGGACTACCCCTGGTACTGTATTTTATATTGTGAACTGGATGGAGATCCGAACAAAGTGTGTTTTAGATAATCTGGAGCTGCACCTCCATGAACATTTTAACAACATGATTTAACTTCATTTGAAGGACTCTATCTTTAACTTAAAGTATAACAACTTCATCCAATTCCTTTGACCAATATGATAAAGGCGGGCCTTGTTCAATGAATAATGAAAAATTCCATAAAATACTACCAACTGATGGCTAATGGAGTAGCATACCTGTGTAGGCTTTTTCTACTAACCTACCTAAAATACCACCTAAATTGGGTGCCTAAATACTCCCAATACACTCCAATCTTCTCTTAGTAAAAGTTGTACATGTGGCAATTGCCACTCCTTATACATCTTCATTTTACTATAGTTTAACATATTTCTACTATTCATCCTCAATATTTGGTTATTGAACATAATTCCTAATTGAATTCGGCCACCGTGTCGATGCATGTCGCGTTGGTACACAAATGCAATTTACGCCGCGTGACGAATCACTATGCAATGATTTGGTTCCTTGGATTAAAACATTGGTTTTAAAGGGGTGAATTATTTAAATGAATTAAACAAAGAATGCATTGTAAACAATTCTTGAACCAAATAAATTATGTGATAAAAAAAAAACAAAATTTACACAATTCTAACTAAGAATCAAGATAAGATTTTTGTTTTGGCCAGTCTTAGATGGTGCCACCACTCAAAATATTGGATGCCCAGCCATTATGGACACCATCTAAGATGGAAAAAAAAATCTCTTCTTGTATTCCTTAAATATTTCAACTTCATTTACTCTGAAATCTTAGGCTAAAAGATATTTGTAGACAACAAAACAAAGGTTGTCCAGTTTGCCTTAGTCCAAAACAAGGATGGTAAAACAATTAGGACAACTACTTCTGAGGTTTCAGACTTTAATGCATTTTTCCCTGATTTTTAACACCCAATGTTGCCACTAGCTCTGTGCTGTGGGTCTCATGTAAATATCCAAAACCTAAGTTATGGTAATTTTCATCCAAAACCACGATTTAACAGAGAAATTATTGATGTTTTTTTGAATGCCTCGATTTGAGTTTGGATTAAATATTATCGCAAGCATGTTGCTTTCATAATCAGCAAAGAAAAAAGAAAATGAAAAATAGGGTTAGCCAAAAATTAAATATATAAAAAATATTTGTAAAAATACTATCGTATTTGTGAATGTCTTTTCTGGAAGCTAAAACCCATCTCAAAATTTATGGACAGCGTTACAAACTATTGCCTTTGCATTTGTTTATTCATGTCCCCTCTCAAGAAGAATGATTTATTTAGTCACCCATGAGCTATCTATGGGGACTACCTAAACATGAGCAAAGCATTATGCTCAAGAAAACAAAAGTTATTGTTATCCTCCCTGCTTGAAAATCAGAAGAAGGGGGATTTTGTCTGTATTTATGTGTGTTCCACTTTGGGCTTAGAGTTTTGTTTTTAGGTTTTCTTCGAACATTTTGAAAGTGCGATTTAAACTAGACTTGGGGTTAAGGTGCAATAGGTTTCTTCATATGTGGCTGATGTCAAAAGTCAGGGACCATGGTCAAAGGTCATTGAGGTCATGTTCCTTATGCGATTCTTTGCCAGGGGATGACCAGATGTACTTGCTGTATTTTGGTACTCTGGGATAACAAGTCGTTGATGATATTCAAGTATGCAATTGTCTGAAACTTATTGTGATCAAAATGACATGTGTTTTGCGTGTTGATGGTTGACCAAGCCTTTGCAAACTCTTCATGTCAGAGATGATTGTTAGTTCATGTTCAAGGAAATGATACAGGAGACGGGGAACAACTTGTACTACAGTAAGTGGAATATTATTCAGATTCCTTCTTGATTTAAAGGGGATGGCCCGATTTAGGTACCACAAAGTTTCATCTTGATAGAATGGCTTTACCCCAAAAACCAATCTGTAAAGTTTGGCGCGATATTTCAATCTTTTTGATTTTGAGAAACTAAAACCCCATGCTTTTGTAAGAGCCTCAGGGAGTACTTCTGTAAAATTAATATGGTCAACCAAACGTCTTTAACCCTGGATTTCCACAGGGTAAATGAGACAAAATAGTAGCATTCTTTGATAACCAAAATTTTGGACAACTTTCGGGTATAATCTGGGATTTCTGGGATGACGTTATTAGCATCGGGCCATGGCTTTTTAAGGTGAGTCCAGCAAAATAAAACATTTCCAACATTGTGACTAGTAATATCACAGAGAGTTTAAACAGTGGCGTGCATAAAGGGGTGGACGGGGTTTGGGGTTTGCAAGTCGGTAGAAAAGATCATTCGGGGCAGAGTTTGTAGCAGCAGGGTTTTTAGGCTGGACGCTGTTGTTTGGATGAGGAGTATATTGTATATGCCATGAATTACCGCAGCAGAGAAACTTATTTGTAAATTTCTCATGGATGGGCCATTTAGCCCATCCAGAGCCAATATAAAATATGGGGAAATTAATGAAAAAATCAATTTTAGTCACCACTTCCACGTCGCACAAATCAACTAATTTAACCAAGTATTTAAAAAAAACTGTGGTCGGGGTAGCCAGGCATAATTTTTACAAGAAATAAGACAACAGTTAAAAAAGACATATAAAAGAAGTAGATGGTTTTCTAGGTGAAGTTGCACTTTTATTTACAGAAACATGTTAAAAGAAATATCAGAACTGTTTAATGAAGAACATGTTTGACACAGGAGCATAAGGATTGCAGTGAACCAATTCACCGTGTTTACGGACTTGATCTCGTGTTGACCTTGTGTGGACATTTGAACATCACATAGTTGAAGCTTTATTTAACATAGGTTACACCTTCCTGTCATTTCAAATAAAGAAAATAGACAAAGGCACCCAATTGGGCACAAAATATTAAAATGCGTCCCCAAGTTAAACTTTATAGGTGTATGTAAAACTCTTCTGTCATTGAAAATAAAGAAATAGAAAAAAACACCCAATGGGTGCAAAATGTGTTAAAAACGGAATCCCCAAGTTATAAGCTTTAATTTAACTAGGTTACACCCTCCTGTCATTCAAATAAAGATGTACATACAAACTTGGTCTTAAATAATATCCATAAATGTATGGAAAAGCTTCAATCATTACGTAGTGTAACTCGAGTGGCCTGAACATTTCTTACTGATAACTCTCTATTCGTAACGCCCTTTATCTATCCTGCAACGTTTTAACCTACTCCTATTTCCCAGCCAGTCTTGGCAGTGAGGAATAAACCTGCAATGTTTTCATTCTGTGTCTGAAATTGCATCGCCAATACACACCCAACACTTAGAACTACCAAATTAATAGTGGACGTAGAAGCATTTCATAAAGAAAAACATGTACTGAAAGGACCTTCAGACGGGATGCCGATATTGCTTCAAATAGAAATAGAACTCATTCGCAATTGTGGGGCAGCTTCTGATTACTATAGTCGTTTTTCCTAGGCGACCGGACAAAAAATAATCAATGGGATATGAAACCATTTTATATTAAGTATTCATTCTTTATTAGGTGCATACCCTAACCCTTTTGAGGCACACACTTAGGTAAAATACACTTTAAATCTTACATAGGAGTGAAAATGGATGAGAAATATTCCGTGTCTTTAAGTATACCATATATGTGATTTCAGAGGGAGGTAAAGCCATGATCTCTGTGTTTTCAGGACAAGGTGAGAGGTCAGAGGATTTTCACTAAACCAGTTACCCGGATTCGTTGGATGCCCTAGCCAGCATTGTGCAACACCTAAACGGGTCCAGCAGTGTTGTTCCTTCTTTCACAGATGTTTGAAAGGTCTCATTTATTATGAACCAAAAACCTGAATAAACAAAAATATCACCGGCGACCAACACTTTTGAAAACTGATTTGGAATATTCAGGCCAATAACTACATTATGTGTAAAAGTTTACGATATTTTCATGCAGGCAAATATGATTTCTTAAAAATCTAGTTTTCACGTCTTTCTTGGAGAATGGGCATATAGAGGGCGCTATTAACATACAAATCGTGACTTGTAGGCCTATATGGCACGAATTACCACAAGGATTTGTCGATTTTGCAGAGATGATAGTTTATTGCATGTCCCTACTTATATACAGTGTCAAATTGTTAGCCACAAGCTTAAAATTGTTCTAAAATAAAGAGACAATATGTATGGGGTTCAAACAGCTGTGCTTTATTTTTTGTGTCGTAGGCAAGAATTACAGAAGGCACACCAGGGATTACTTGTTTGCATGTGGTGGGTTCTGTGTCAAAATGTTAACCCTTAATATATTGCTGGCCTTGGTTATGGTCAATTAAAAATGTTCTAAAACATAATTTCTGGATCGCAATTGCCATACCAGCTGAATAAAACACACACGGGTGAGGTTAAAACAAAGATTCATTTTAATGATCCTTCAAAGTTGATTGAATATTTTAGTGTTCAACTAACTTTAAGTGAAGTCATTCTTAACGCGCTAGAATATTTGGAATAGTTCTTTAGAAAAACTCAAATCTGATCCTTAAAACACTTCATTATTATCTTTAGAAAACAAAAGATTTAATTATTGGTACTTCTAAGTTGCTCATCTAACGTTGTTTCCAAAACAAGCAAGGGGTGAAGTTGAATCGTTGTTTTAACCGCAATTACAAAATGTCTAACCATTCTTTACTCGCATCGCAGTTGAACCGTTTTAAACCCGCAATTAAAAGATTTCTAAACTAATTACTCGAATAGCAAACTACATTATTATCCTCTTAGAAAAAACAAAGACAATTTAATGACCCTTTAAGGTTGTTGCCAAACAAAAAATCTGCGAGCTTCGCAGCTGTCGCGCATACGCGATTTTTTAATTTCGCGCTGTCGCCGCTGCCAACCATTCTTAAGGTTTCCACAAAAGGTATTATGAGGTTATGAAATGACCTCTAACTTTTGCTGAAAGTTGAGTCATTCAATCAACGCAAACTTTAACAAATAAGGCGGAGCGAAATTGGTTCGTTCTTTAAAGATATCCTTCTTAATGGCAACCATATGTAATGATAAATGTAGATATTAATATGTTGGTAAAAACATTGAGCAATTTTCTAAACAAGGGTGACTTGGATGGGTGTTCTTCAAAGTTCAATTCGCCGAAGTCACTTTATAGATGGGGCTTGGGAATGAAGTCCATTCTATCAAGATTCTATCAAAAGTTATATACTTAAAATCGGGCATACCCCTGTAGATCCCCAAGATGCAAATCATGAAATCTCGTGATTTTAGCCCCACACTATCCTAGATAGGGAATAAGCATAGGAAGTATTTGTGTAATACTAATATAATGTTACTAACAAACAGCTGCTTAGGATTGGTTGCGTACAATATGGGGATATTACCCTTTGGTTTATTGAAACGTTTTAAAAATGCATCAAGTGTTTTACCCATTCCTTTGAAATGATATGGATAATATCTCCAATAAGTCCTGCCTAGTCCTAAAGTGTACCAGTGGGTGAATCCGCGCGTTGCCGCGTGCCGCTGTTGCCTGTAAAAATTGAAGCTTCGCCACTGTCACCGCACAAATCTTCACGCCGTCGACGCCGTCAACTTTTCATAAAGGTGAACTTCGCCGGTATTTTTTAACTGTTTGTAACATTTTGAATGCTTGCTGGTAGCTGGTTGGTCTTGGCCGTTCGGCTCTGCCTGTCGGGCTACCTGTTTTACGTTTCAAGATGTATGTTTCTAGAAATTATGCTAAAACGAAAGGAAAGAGAAGACACCATAGTGGGTTTTTATACTTACACACTAGAGATATATGATGTTAAGTGAGGCGACAGACCGGACAGACGAGTGTTTCGGATTATATTTGACCACAATCAGTGGCTAGCCAATGGGGATGGTTGTGGAGTGCTTTGTTGATGTATTGGCTCCATTGAAGAATCTTAAGGAACAATCTGGGAGGGGTGTGTATAGAACAAATCATGCAAAACTACATCTAAGCATGATGTGGTGTTATGTGACGGACTACTTATGATACTTACGATCCTCGGGACTAACATTCTCCGCCTTCTGGTACGCAGGTGATTTTAGCAAACCCCTCCTGTTCCCGATATTTTCGCACTACCAGAGCCTGCTCCTAGACATACGCCACTTTCGCAATAATCGAACGATTCTACCAGCGCAGAAACAATAGACACGCCTTCTTTAGAGCCTGCAGATCCATGTCCTTGGTGGATCCCTTTTGTGAACTTTTGTCGAGAAACTGCGTTCCATGTGCGTTTATCACCTAGACATTCACTTTTCTTGAAGTGAAAAAAGTCGAAACATGCGCCTGCGTATGTACAACCTACGGACTGACCACACAAATTAGACGAGGTCCCTATTGTTGTCAAGTTCAAATCATGTATTAGTCAGATGTAGATCACAACGCCTAGTAAAAAAAACACAGGATGGATAGTTGACCCATTCAACACAAATCCTACTGAAGATGTGAATGTGCAAATATTACGTCATAAGGTTTACTTCGACACTCAGCAATACTATGCATGTTAATTGACTTCCCAAATTGAGTGAATACATGAATTAATGCAGAGTGATTACAAAATATCAACCCTCACTCTCCCCGGCAAATTAGAGCATTCTCATTTCTTCTCTTCGTGCGTATGATAACTGTGGGGCAGCAGCTAGTTATGGTGAAGTTGGTGGAGCCAGCTCCACTGTTGATTGATTTAGAAGTCTAAATCCCGGGCTGGACGGAAGGTAGGGCACTCATTGAGAACGTTATCCGCAGTCTGTGATTGGGAGCCACATTGGCAGGCTGAGATGGTTTGCAGCCCCTCAACAGTGCCTATTGTAATGTTTTTAAACGACCGACTCTGTGCGAATCCTGTTTTTCAATGGTGACCTTCTGTAAAGGGAGTTCGATCATAGGTGTGATAGTGAATTGGGTATTGGTTATTAGGAAAGTACTAAGTATCTAATCAAGGCAGTGTTCCAGTGTAAGAGTTGTAATGGGGCGCTTGGAGAGTTTTAGCGCGTGGCGACAGAAAGGTCGACAGGAGCGCAGTCTCTGTCTGCCGAGATGGTGTGGTTCCTTTGAGAGTGTTATGCAGCATGTGATTGTTGGGTCCAACAGAGCCTTTTCACCAGTCATGTGTGTAAGGTTCTCTCCGAAGAACGCAGGCTGCCATGCTGGAAAGCCATGTGTAGGAACTCAGATGGAGTGGGGACGAAGGCAACCAGTAGAGTCTGCGTTTTCAATGATCGAATTGAGTCTCTGTTCCACTATCCTCTTTGTGTGAAGAGCTATCTTGCACATGCGTAGGCGGCAAGATTCAGAAGCACTGATAGACCAGACGCCAGGGCGGTGGTGGGCCTTAGAAGTGGAAGGGCTAAGCACACCCATGAAGATCCCGCAATCGGTGGCATAGGAGGTTAATTCCTCGAAGATAACCATTTCGAACATACTGCCACCCAGCAAGATGCTGCCTTTATTTTTCGCATTTGCTTGTAAACTGTTTAAGCTGAAATTTGAGCGGTTAAATTAAAACAAATTCAAATGGAATTATCTACTGGTCAATTGATGACGAACGCGATTAGCAAAGAGCTAAAATGTATTACGTAATAAGTGTAAAATCTCTGTATCGGGTGGCTACGCCTTGTGCTAGTGCAACCAAGGAGGGAGATGAGACCCTTAGTGGAAAGAAAAAAAGAAGAGTACCCGATGGATATAAATACAAAAGGGTATTGAGTACGAAGAACTATATAACTACAAGACGATTGGAGAAGCCAAAGTATCACTGCAGTTTGGTCGGGAGGTGTTATTTCGTAGCCATGATGTTAGTACAGATATGATGGATTGAAATTAACAACCTAATATATTCGACCGTGCCCGCTTTACGGCTTTGACAAACGTTTCTATGTATACAACTATTAAAAACAAAAATGATCATTTACCAAGCCAATGATATCAGTCATTTCTAAAGAGAAAATGGACCAGGCCTTTTCAATAGAAATAGGCCGGGTGCTCGATGCTCTCGTAATATGCCTTATAGCACACTAATATTATGGAAAAAAGCACGAATGTATCTATAAGGCGTACACTACGCCAATGAGAACTTACAGACTTCGGTTCGCTGTATGCGATACGCAATAAAAATAGTCATGTTTAAGAACAATGTTCCACAACTCACATCAGGTAGTTGGTGGTAAAAAGGAGCGACTCAAATGTGATACATTATTAAAGGGCATTTCGTCATCCACAACGTCATTGTTGGTAATGGTTCCCTAGAAACGCATTTCTTTCCTCAATTTTATGTCAGTTTGTGACGTGTTGTGTTTTGACGCTGAATCCTAGGCCACATGTGATTGAATTTCTAGTCCGTTTACAAAATTAAATATTGTTCGAGAGTAGATAGAATTTGCACGTTAGAATAGGTACACAAAGAATTACTATTGTAGACCACACGGTGTAAATAACGATAATAAGAACTCAATTTTTTTAGTGGGGTGGATTCACGAAATGTGCCCTTTTTAAAACAAGTATTTGAACCTGTGAAGCTGATTAATCGATGTCAATTTCACTCTTTTAGACCCACTCAGAAAAGAGTGAAATTAAAAATTGGATTATTTTGTAAATTATTAAAAGCGAAATTTGATTAAAAATAATGCGGCCTATCAGTCCAGAAGTGATCTATACAGGTTTGTGAATTCGGTGTTTGTGTGATACGTGTAGGTTGAGAGATAAGCTATGCAAGTTAAACGTTGACATAACTTCCTGGAGTCTCATCCACTCCCAAGATTTTTTGGTAAGCGCATCACAGTTAAAAATGCAAGACTTAGCCAAGTCTCAGGGTTCTTACCCTGAACACAGGTCTTGTGATTTCGTCAGAAGACTATTTAGGTTTTTAAAAAGATCAGCCCGTACTTCAGGGGCATAAATAATGCCTGCGTGAATTGGACGAGTATGGGGTAGGCTAATCTTGATCCACAGAGTTTTCATTATAGGATAGAAATGTTAAGATACTCCTAGCATTAATAGATTTAACATTAAATAACGAACTCCTCCATGAAGTAGAACCATGTTCGTTCGTTTTTCTGTTCTATCTTTTCTATAGAGGGTGTTTTGTAATTTGGGACCCGGAATTTGGAATTTCAATCGAATTGTCAATGCCATCATGCAGCCATTTCTCAGTTATGCCATCACATTCTGGCTTGCTTCATACGCTAGGGAAAATCTCATGAAAATTGGGAACCAGCAGTGATCATTTATTTAGTTCAAGAAAATCACGCCTTTTTAAGAGCAAAGAGAACCACAGCTGGAATCATATTCTGCATCAGGCATAACATTTGGAGGGCCAGGATTGCATTCAATATCCCCAGATTACATAAGTTATCCGGGAAAATGATTGAAACTGGCACTGGCAGTTGAGTTGGTGAAAAAAATAAAAATTGCAGCACTGGATGAAAGTCCTGACGAGTATCATATTTAGGCTGGTCTGGTACAGTTTATGATTAGATCCAAAGCAACATGGTTGTAATGGAGGTGATCAGCAGTTGAAGTAGAATAGGGTGTAAAAAACATAGGCCATGTTGATAACCATACAATCATAATGAGCAGCCATATTGCAAATGAACATTCTGGATCGGCAACAAAAAAGAAAGGTCTCACCTTACATGACTGTAGAAATCATGCTTGACAGTTAAGGAATGTAGCCATTAACTGGATTCAGTGGCTGTTCCTCTCATCCACTGTTAGCCTTAGGACAGTATAGGCTAACATTCACTTCTTGTCCAAGGTTGCTGAATTGGGCAACTATCATTGGCCCCATCCCAGAAACCTAACTTAAATTGGCTTAATAGTCAGCAGTGCAGTACGCTACACAAGCTCCTTCAGTACCCAAACGATTTAACTTAAGTCCTAAAGATTAGAAAATATTTAACAAATTAAGGTGTTACTAATGCCCAAAAGAGGGATTTTAGATAATTTGGGGCCAAGCCAATTTAGGTTGGCATGCACATCCCGTAACCTCCAGATCTCTACTAAACCCTACATATCTCTACTAAAATATTTTAAAAACAAAAGACCTGGCACCTGAATAAACTCCATATCTACTTATTACCAAAATGAATAAAAATTCCTATAATACATTGGCAAAAGCAGATGGAAATACGAGACACTCATCTATTTTGAGAAGAAACAAGCGCGCTATGACAACACCTCTCTATGATGCAACGCTGGCTCTAAAATATATCGCTACAAGGACGGCTAAAGGACCGATATACATGGCAAAACTGCAGAAGGGATTCAAGGGATCCATCTATTATGTGATGATCTGACTCTGGGTGAAAGCAGGAAGTATAGGTGTGTCTGGAGAAGATTCAGAAAAGCCTAGACTCTTTGCACCAGTGGACATTGTTATAAGCTCAAAACTCAATCCGTCCAAATGTCAGGTCATGCAGGTTTACTTTGGTCGCCAGTCCATCTCCAAAACGTGGATTGTCTGTATTTCTAGTCAAAAACTTGTGTTGTTTACAAAAGTCAAATTTGGTGTAATGATTGACAAGGATTTGAAATGGGAGGGCAGGTAATTTCAAAAAAACATGTACAGCAAAGCATCAAACAAACAGCTTTTCCGCTCCGGAAAACGAAAGAGTTTGGATTAGAAAAAGAAGATCTTCTCATTGTCTATAACGGCTATGTCCGCCCATGTTTGGAATATGCTTGCCCCTCTCTGACAATGCCGGTGTGAAAGTAATCAATGTCCGGCAGGTATCATAGTCCGGGACTCCATAGATGACCAACAAAATAAAGCCGTGTGAAACTAATGCTGCGTGAAGAGTCAAACTGAATCGATTACCTTATTGGGTTCACCATGTTCCCGGACTGTGAGACGGAGGGGCCATATCTCCTGCCACCACCGGTCTTAAGCGTTGGCATCTACCCCACTTTCTTCAATTAAAACCGCTTTATGAGCGCAGACTTCAACTTTGCAAAGATTTTGCCATCAAGGCTAGCGCTCTGTGAGATTCTCTCGGTGGTTCCCTGTTTCTGATTATAGATCGGCAGTCCAGATACACAGAAGAGCCACATACAAACCCTATAGATACAGAACTGACAGATTAAAAAATAGTCCTCTCTCTTACCTTACAAAATTACTGAATGAGTAAATTTTACTTCAGAGATTTCACTTAATCCATTCTTATTTACAAAACGTATTTTCTGTAATGCTTTGCAAATCGTGGTGCTTCATTATATTTGTCATTCTCATAAATTAGTGCAAATGTATAATAGCCTGTGCATTTTTTATGAACTCTGCCAGCTTCAGTGAAATGTCTGATTATCAGAATTTTGTTTATTTGTATAGATTAATTGTTTGATATTTTGGAATGTATATTTTTGTTTGATATGATTGGTGTAACTTTATATGTTTTTAAATATTGTAAATATGTCACAATTCACTTTTTAACTGCTATGAGGTGTAATAAAATATGCCTGAAATATTTATTCATATGCCGTATTTAAATGTCAAAAAAGAATAATATTAATACCAAACGATTTATCAATTCGTGCTCTAATTTACCGGGCGCACATGGCTCTAATTTACCGGGCAAATGTCCTCAAATAAAAACATTTTATTAAAGGAAGATTCACAGATTTCCCGAGATTCGTCCTCAATTTTCTCACAAATCGTTTTACATATGTTACATATACATAGTGCTTTTCAACATACTAATCACTGTGTGAAATAGCTAAGTTCAAATCCAGTCAGTCGGCAGGCACCCAAGCATTATTACTATTCACTGAAAATTGTTGGACAGGGTTGAGCTTGAACAAATACAATAGGCAAACAACTTTGCTATCTACAGGGTGAGTCAAAAAGAAATTGACCCAGATTGTGGCCGCCATTTTGGATTTTTAAGTAACTAACATGTGTGATATCATCTGAAAGCTTAGATCATTATCTTTAATTTGCTGCAACGATCATTCATATCGGTTAGGTATCCCGGTTAGGTATAGACCGAGCTACAGTCGTTTGAAGCAAGTTGTCGGTTTTGCGCCCTGTCCACGGATTCACGGTAAAATGAACAGCGTTCAGCGAAGGAAATCAGTGTCCAGAAGAAAATCGGGCTATTTATTGACTGCAGAATAAATGTGATGTTATTTAATTCCACAAAATTCAGTCACAATTTGCCATCGATGCCCTCTTACCGTTTCTACATCCTCATCACTCATAACAACCATTTGAAAAATAAAGTAACTTGATACATGTATCAGTTTCTGGAGGAGTTAAATGCATCATACCATATGAAGGAACAGATGACAACCTTTTGAGGTTTAAATATTGTCAATATTTGTAGACCAAAATATGCCACATCTTGAAAAAAAGTGTTTCAAATAAAACTTCCATTATCACTGGCTTTTACACCTTTATGATACCACTTTATTTGACATAAACATAGACATACCCTTATTGTCATTTTTGGGAGTCTTGGCCGCCGTGCATTCAAATGGGTATCCGTGGATGGGGGAAAGATGACTACTTGATTCAAAAGACTGTAGCTCGGCCTATACCTAACCGATTGGAATTATCTTTGCAGCAAATTAAAGATAATGAAATAAGCTTTCTGTTGATACCACATATGTTAAATATATGTTATTTAAAAATGGCGGACACAATCAGGGTCATTTTTTTTTACTCACCCTGTATATATTACTACCGGCGTCTATTTTGTCGGAATCGAGGGTCGCACTTTCCTGAAACTTGGTGGGTGGGTGCCAGGCTTTGACCGTCCGAAGACCGAGCCCGAGACCGAGTTTGTATTGGTTAGTGGATCAACGGTCATCAGGGGTCAATCAAGGCCAAAGGAGAAATGGTGTAAACGTTGGTGTATCGACACCACTGACCTCTACACATGGATAGCGGGTCCGAGTCGCCGAGTGAAACAACAGGAAGTTGCGGAGAAGTTTTTCGCCTTGGCAATATGGAGGGAAACAATGCATACACATTGTCATAAGTTAAGGAATTTTATATAACAATAGAACATCTGTGTGGAATATGTGCACCAGTAGGTGTATGCATTGTTTCTCGTCATATTGCCCAAGGCGAAAAGCACTTCCTGTTGTTCACATCGGGGCACCATTCCACTTGGGCGGCAGCCCGCTATCCATGTGTAGAAGTCAGTGATGATGGACATGAAACTTGGGCGGTGGGTCGATTGTTGATGCCAAAAATTTTAAAGGTCACGACAAGGTCATCAGGGGTCATTTAAGCCAGGTGATCGCGAAACCCAGGTGATCGCGAAACCCAGGGACCGCCTAGTTGTCAATATTCCATGCACACGTGTGCAGTTCAAATTAGTGCTGCGGCAGACCACGTGGGCCTTGCATATGACCTTGCGAGAGAGTCTGCACAAAATGTTTTGATGCGTTCTTGGCAACATTGACCTGCTGATTCCAAATCTTGATGATACAACTTTGCGATCCTTGAGCATTTTGAGATAGGGAAGGGGGTAAATCAACAGGAGTAAAATTTGTAAATATTTCATACGGGATTAAAAGGTGTATAGTCATGTTCATCTGGTCCAACAGTATCTGGTCCAAAGGATTAAAAAGTATAGTTTGCTATCTATAGGACAATTAGGCCTACTTTTAACACCGTAGGCTTAAAATCATCCTGACAGGTATGATTCTTCAAGTAATGCAAAATAAATCCTTTATTTTGTTTGACATTTGAGCTATAATTATGGAGAAATACCGAGAGAGCCTACAGGGTCTATGGGGGATCAGCACTCTAGCCTAAATACCTTTGAGGTGATTAATAAGTAAATGTATATTTCCTGTTGCAACATTCCCATACGAACAATTTGAAACCAATTTGAAACAAATCGGATCATGAATGATATGACCTTGGAAGTTTTGCTTTGGCCTGTTGTACACACACAAAAAGTTAAAGAGGCACTGGCACATTTTCACAAAATATGAAATTTCTTTAATTTTCTCTCAAATGATAGGCTAGGCCATTGGAAGAACAGATATATTTTACACATCAAAATAACATACCCCAAAACAGATAGGGACATTGATATGAGGATAAAGACATCCAGGTAATTTGTAGGCCAATTTTTAAGTTTTCCATAACTTTAATCAACAATTACATGAATATTTTGACTCGTACTCACTGATATTAAAACCACAAAGGTTATAGAGCGATCAAACAGTGTGCATAGCGTGGGAAACATGCATACGGCGTGCGTGTTCTTGTGTTAAACGCCATTTTCGTCGTCTGCTGAATTAAACGTCGCCGGCGACGCTAAAATATAAAATCGTTCTGTTTACCCATATGGCAGCTGATTTGGTCTTAATCATTTCGGGTGAGGGCTTCTGTATATAAAAGCCTTACAGCCATGCAAAAATATCGATTTAAAAAATCTTGAGGGCGCACTATTTTTCAAATGTGCCAGTGTCTCTTTAAAGACATAGCAAAAACTATTATACTTTTTTTAATTCGTAAGACCATTTAACTCCGTATGAAACCTTTACAAATTTACCTCTGTTAACTTAGCCCATTTCCTATCTCAAAATGCTCAAGGATGATAAAGTTTCATCATCGAGATTTGTAATCAACAGGTCAATGTTCCTTAGAACGCCATCAAAAAATTTTTTATGCAGACCCTTCTAATTACACAAACCAATTTCTTCTGGGAAGTAGTACCTGTGTGCAAGTAGCTGTAAGTAGCAACGGAGTACACACCCGCATGGGTACAATATCGCCGGCCGAAAAGTGGGGGTAATCATCTACCTAGGCACATGCGTAGCTCAACAACTAGTCATCACATGCGGGAGTACCTGTGAAGGTACTCCCGTGGAGTAGCTGCAGAGGTTACCCCACTACTGGTGGCTTACATGGGTACCTGTCAGCACATAGCAGGCAACGCGAGTACACTATAGGATGGGAACTGCTAAGCTAAACAAGCTCTATCAACCAGTGGATTTTGTACTTCCGAAGTACTTAGTTGTAGGTACGGCATCAATAGTGCATCAATGGGTACCCTTGGAGTAGAGATAAGAGTACAGGAGTAGCTCAAGCTCTGGGTTACACCCGTGAGAGGAATCTGCTGTGAGTTATGAGCTATTAGAACTAATTCCCTAATATTACTAGCCAATTACACCGAGCTTTGTAAAAATCTCAAATTAAAAGAAATTGGAGACGTGAAAACCGTTTAAAGGATGGTGATTGTTGACCCTAGCAAAATTGATTAGGGTGATACACATTTTACAACACAAAAGAGCAACTCAAAATACAAAACTTAAATAACCTTAAATAACTGTTTATAAAATCAACAAATATTCTCAAAGTTAAGTACAAACTTCATACTATGCATACGCTCAAATGTTGTACTAGCAGTTATTAACACTTAAGTGCATAAGAGGTGGGTCCAAGTGTCCATGACCCAGGATTTTGTTTTTTGTCCGCCATGTTTTTAAAGCTAAATTAATTTTGCTCACGATTTTATGTAATTCCCTAAATATTAGTAGGGCATTTTTTGATGAAAACAAATCAAATCGGCCATGGCGTTTTTATACTAATTAGCATAAATAAGCATTTTGGTGGCGCTATTCAAAATTTGTTTTGCCCTTAAATCGTATTGGAGTAATTTCTTTACTTTATATTTCAGCCATGTAATTGTAGGCTATGTATATCCTACTATTATGAGACAAATTTTATAGAAAAAGTCCTTCAGGAAAGTGTTTTTTATTTTTAGGCGGGGGGGGGGGTTGCTGCGCGTCATAAAAATCGGTTTCGGGCCGCCATTTTGTATCTGTACACCCATTTTTCATTTTTTTCCTTTATGTGGTCGTTGTTGATGTACCACAATCAAGGCCAGAGTTTTGGTACAAAGTAAAAAACTCCACCGGCATAATGGTTTTCCGGGGGAGGAGGGGTGAGTCCACTTGAATCCTTTTATGCACCAACGGGAGTGCAAAAGACCTTATGCACTTAAGCGTTAAAGAAAACCTCTTTGAACTTACATTACATAACCCATTGCTTTGTTGATGTGTTTCTAAAAACTATTCTCAAATGCCGTTGCTCTTCAAATGATTACGAAAATCGGAAGATAGAGTTTTTGCACGAATCACAAATCAGATGGAGGACCAAAGAAACCGCGGCTCCATATTCCCTCCCCACTTTTTGAAGTAGGGGGTGTTTAATGTAATGACACCCCGCCACCCATTTCTGTATAGCCTTTTTGGATTAAAAAAATGTTGTTGTATTGTATCTCCTTTGAAAATTGTTATGATATCGGATTTTAAGCATAATTTTGCTTTCCCCTTTGACCCTGGACCCCACGCCGCTAGGATCGCACTTCGTACAAATGTTATATCATTTCTCACCCCCCCACTTCTTACAACAGATCTCCGCCTCCTGACGGCGTCATATTTTCGATCAAATATATAAGGGAGTTTGGAAGTCTACTGGAGAGCGGAGCTGAGCGAGCCTCGATACGTGTGTTTGATCCGATACGAAAAAGGTTGCACACTGCTTAAGTTGGGTATAACAACTAAAATGCTATAAGTTAATTAAAGCTATTTAAAGGTGCACCGAGACATTTCACATATCAGATTCCATTAAAATTTGAAATCCATAATTTTTACACTGATATAATGCTCATCTTCGAACACGCACATTTTAAAGAGTTCAAGAGCATAAATTATTTCTTTGGTACAAAATTGTGAAATTTCTAATTTAATATGTGCTCCAAAATTAAGTCCAGCTTATGTTTTATATATTAAACACGAGCAATTTCAATTAGCCTTTGTTTTCACTTTTAAGATATTTCTGCAGCCAAATACCAAGTAAGAGAGCTATTGAGTGTTTAATTATATGAATTGACTATGGATACCTCGAAATCTCTGGACGTGCTTTTAACCGATATAGTAAAATCCACCATTTTACATTTACAGACTACGAATGAATGTACAATTCGACACGTGTTTATGAAAAATACAGCGTTCACCGAACGCATGTGTCGTCCGCCGTCGCGGATTGTGAATGGGGACAAAGGTCACATGAGGTCACCAACACGTGGGGCACTACTCAAAGACCATTGTATCCAAGTGTCATGGAAATTAATCAACATAAGTGGATACACCAAGCAATTTAATCATTTTGGCCATTTTGGGGCCATAACCTCTAATGACCTCTAGATAACCTTTGACCCCACTCTTGAAAGGGGTAACTTGTGCGGCACTACACAAGGACCATTAAATCCAAGTGCCACGAAAATGTGGAAACAGTGGGTAATTATGTTTAGGGTTAACAATGTTAACCATGCATGTACAGACAGATAAATAGATACAGATACACAGAAACACACACACTACCAAAGCAATCCATATGTGCCCTCTTACAGACGACACAAAAATAAGTTCAGAACAATTAGAATTGTCAGTATCAACGCAGTCGTCCAGTTCTTAGTTAGAATATTAGTTCTGATGAAACAAACTAATCGCGTTAGCTGTGAAACTTTCCTTGTAAAATGAAGAAATTCGAAATCAAAGCTCAAGCGTAATTTGCAATCTACATTTGATAGTGTTTCTTGGTATAGCAACATGAGATCACAACCCTACGGTTTCCCCGTTATATCCATGGTGGAGGTGACAGTTCCAATGTCGACTCAACAACATGGAAATAACAGATGGATAATCTGCATTTAATACTACTCTAAAACTATCTGTATTTTATAACAAATTTACATATTATAATAGCTTTGAGCAGTTATAACTATTTCAGTATTTTGTCGACAAAAGAAAAGATTCATTTGGTTCCAAACAAAATAAGATGTCCCATTTTTCAAGGAGTTACAGCTTCATCCATTGTAGTCTGGCTCCTGTAATATGGAAAAAAGAAGAATATTTAACAACATTAATCATATCTAACGCCAGTAAAAAAACAGGATGGATATTTTGCCCATCAACACAATATCCTACTGAAGTGTGCAAATTACGTCATAAGTATACTTCGAACTCAGCAATACTATGCATGTTAATTGAATCCAAAATTGAATACATGAATTAATGCAGAGTGATTACAAAATATCAACCCTCACTCTCCCCGACAATATTAAGCATTCTCATTTCTTCTTCTTCTTGCGTATGAGGCAGCAGCTAATTATGTTGAAGTTGGTGGAGCCAGCTCACTGTTGATTGATTAGAAGTCTATATCCACCGGTGGACGGAAGGTAGGGCACTCATTGAGAATGTAATCCGCAGTCTGTGATGGAGAACCCCATTGGCAGGCTGGAGATGGTTGCAGCCCCCAACAGTGCATATTGCTGTTTAAACGACCGACTCCTGTGCGAATCCTGTTCAAGGTGACCCATTCTGTCAAGGAGTTCTGTCATAGGTGTGATAGTGAATTGGTCTGGTTTTGGAGTACTAAGTATCTATCCAGGCAGTGTTCCATGTCTGTAAGATGTTGTATGGGGCGCTGGAGAGTTTAGCAGCGTGTCGACAGAAAGGTCGGCGAGAGCGCAGTCTCTGTCTGCCGAGCTGGTGTGATTCTTTGAGAGTGTTATGCAGCATGTGCTTGTTGTCCAACAGAGCCTTATTCACCAGTCTATGTGTGTGATGTTCTCTCCGAAGAACTGCAGGTGCAATGCTTGAAAGCACTTGTAGAAACTCAGATGGAGTGGGACGAAGGCAACCAGTAATGGTTCTCATGATCTCATTGAGTACTCTGTCCAGCTTCTTTGTGTGAGAGCTATTGCACCATGCTTAGGCGGCATATTCAGCAGCACTGTAGACCAGAGCCAGGGCGGTGGTGCCTAGAGTGGAAGGGCTAGCAACCCATGAAGATCCAGCAAGGTGGCATAGGAGGTTATTCCTCGAAGATACCTTTGCACATACTGACCCGAGATGCTGCCTTTATTTTTCACATTTGATTGTAAACTTTTTAAAGCTGAAATTTGACGGTAATTAAAAAAAATCAAATGGAATATCATGGTCAATGATGACAACGGTATAGCAAAGAGCTAAAAATGTATTACGAATACGTGTACATCTCTGTATCGGGTGGTACAGCATCACTGCAGTTGGTCGGGAGTGTTATTTTCGTTCCATGATTTTTACGATATGAGGATTGAAATTAACACTAATTATTCGACCTGCCCTCTTTAAGCTTTGACAAACGTTTATGTTATACAACTATAATAATATTACAAAAATGATCATTTACGCAATTTATCAGTCATTTCTATAAGAGAAAATGGACCAGTGCCTTTTCAAATAGAAATATGCCGGTGCATCGATGCCTCTCGTAATATGCCTGATAGACACCACTAATATTATGAAAAACACAATTATCTATAAGTTACACTTACCGGCAATGATGAACTTACAGACTTCGGTCGCTGTATGCGATACTGCAATAAAAGAAAATAGTCATGTTTAAGAACAATCTTCACAACTCACATCAGGGTTGGTTGTAAAAAGGAGCGACTCAAATTGTGATGACATTATTAAAGGTGCATTTCGTGATCCTAGCACCTCATTGTTCGTTAATGGTTCACTAGATATCTCTGAGAAAAGCTTCTTTCCCAATTTTCAGTTTGTGACGGTGTGTTTTGACGCTGCCTCCTAAGGCCATTGTGTTGTAATTTCTGTCCGTTTACAAAATTAAATATTTTTTCAAGAGTAGATAGAATTTGCACGTAAGATTAGGCACAAATACTATATGTAGACCAACGGTTTAGATAATATAAAATCTCATTTTTTTTTAGGTTGTGGATCACGAAATGCCCCTTTAAACCAAGTATTTTGAACTGTTGAAGCATTAAGATATCGATGTCAATTTCACTCTTTTAGACCCACTCAGAAAAGAGTGAAATTTCAAAAATTGGATTATTTTGTAAATTATAAAGAGAAATTTGATTAAAAAATAATGTTCTTTGAAAGGTGTGAAATTTCATCCTTTTCGGAATGGGCCCTGTAGTCACTCTTTGGCATTCATAGAGTGACGACCTTAAGATTTCAGGTTTATGCATATTAGACAAAATGCCTAACTTTTCACGCAAGACGCACGCATCCCGATACCTTCTTGAAGATGTGGAAAGTTAGGCATTAGGTCTCTATTAAATGCACCTGCATCTGCATTAACCTGAACTCTAAAGGTCGTAAGTAATGCAATGCTTAGGTTTTCTACATCGCGATTGTTGCTGTTGCGGTTCCTTCTCATCTACCTATTCCATGGTCAGAGGTATATCCAAGTGAAGCATAATGCCAATTTGTGTGTGTGTGTGTCTGTGCGCGTGTGTGTAGGCCGTAGACCGTAGGCCGTAGGCGTAACATTTCACATGAAATTAATACAGAAATGTATAGAGGAATATCAAGTGAACAAAAATAACTCATCTGGGCAGCCAAATTCGTCGGACTCCCATGAAAATACCGTTTCCCACGATTTCGCATTCCACGTATGATGCATATCAAATGTAAATATATCAAGCCTACCCCTTCAGACGTGTCTATATGTGTCAAGATAGGTTGCATCTCGTTTTCACCAGCACCCCCTCCGTCGAGATTTCCCCAGAACGCCGTATTTTTATGTTTATCAGCTTGCTTCTTGGCCGCTTCTTCCGCAATAACGTTGCCGACTCCTTTCATCGGTGGGTCCTTTCCATTGGAATAAATGTATGAGTATGGTCTATTTTGTCGTGTTTGAGGTACGACTTCGTCAGCCTCAGCAGGGTCGTACACTTCATTGGTGCTGAAACCGTAATTCTGCATGCCCAATTCCTCTTCAACTTGAGTACTGCAGATTAGGTGAAAAACATTATTGAATATGTAAAAGTAAAAATTATCATATCATAAAATGTTATCGTTGATCATTACATAAAAATGCAGTTATTTCTCATATATTTGACTTTGATATGATGCGGCCAAATTAATTTTCTTTTGAAGTCTACTAAAACTTATAAATATGAGCAATTAATTAACTCACCTGCTCCTTTCTTTAGTTTCTTCGGTCCCTTTTGTCCTTCGGCTGGCAATCAGACACACACAAAGTATTGCAATGAGCAATATTACCACAAACCCTCCAACCGATACACCGATGATGAACCATAATTTATCCATTTGTAGCTCGCAAAACTCCCCAAAATAAAAAATGTCGGGGTCATGTAAACACCTGGAGGAGAAAATGTTAACATTTCAAAACAACTATATGTCTCCAAGTATCAAAGTAAAACAATTGTAGTTTCCCTTCTATGCAAGTTTTTATTTATTGTTGATAAACTATTAAAATTGAAAGTAAAAAATTTTAAAAAAATCTTTCACTGAAATATCGCAGAAAAAACAGCCGTGATTTCGTCATTGATTCATATCTTAGACGGTGGGCATGTCCTTCTGTGCTGTTATTTCGTAGTCCCCATCGGAGGAGGGCAAAATAAAGTAAATTCATAATAAAATTAAAATTATCAATATCATATAACCGTTTGTTTCCGCAAATAAAAATTTTCTTGAAAATGAATAAAATATCACCTCAATTTCTTTTCCCCAATACCAGCGCCCAATGGATACACTTCAGCAAACCATGAAGCTAAAGATATACAACAATCGGCCTGATATGCGGAGGAGAAAAACAGCGGAGGAGAAAGCATTCCAGATTCCTTTTTTTATCTGGAAGGGCAGGGCGATTGTTATATTGTCACGCAATTGAAAATATTTCAGGTGTTATTCCCTTTTCAGATTGAGCATTTTTTCATGGTGTAAACTCAAAATGCATATCCTCGTTCAAAAATAAATATATCTTGAGCTTCTATAGTGCGGGTTCAATTAACTTTGACCGTATTTTCATCATGTATTCGAAAAGGAAGAAAGGCAAAAGCCATGAAAGAAAAGTTGCTGGGCACGCTTTGACCTAACAACTTTGTGCAGATCAAAATCCGTAACTTGTTAATGCTTAGCTCCATTTCTATTCAATTACCACGTTTTCAGAGACAAATAAGTCAACACCTCTATTTAATGTAAAATGACGATTTGATTTGTGAACAAGGATAGATATTTTGTGTTTGGCATATGCATGAACACCAGAAAATCCACAACTTTTGTTAAACAATCCGAATCCGAAAATTTTGTTATACACAGTATCCTATGGCACTATTATACTATACATAAAATTTTACTGCATGAAACGAAAAATCAGATTCATATCAAACTTGGAATTGAGAATTTCAGGGGATTTCAATGTGTTCTAATTGGCTTCTTCTAATTAATCCACAAACGAATTTATATTCCGAAATTTCGTAAAAGCTTTAAAATAATAAACACTTTTAATGATTTTTTGAAAATATGACAGACAGTATGCCAGTTTTTAGGTATTATATGACCCATGGCTATACAGAGGAAGTGATATTCGCCAGATAGTCCGGCGAATTACTGTTGTGAAATCTATTTACCGGACAAACTTATGCGGGCGCTTATTATATAGTATATCTATCATATCTCAATAGTATATGGGTTTATCCGTAAAAGCTTTATGTAGGATTAACATCAATCACACACACATCCTCCCTCGCTAGTGTAGTGGATAGAGCCATCGATTTATTAATGCAGATATTACAGGTTCGAATCCACCCATGGCCTTCTTTCAAATAAATGTATTTTCACATATTTTGAGTAAGAGAAATATTACTAAGTCCGTAGTTTTGGCGGTAAAAATTTCACAACATTATTCGCCAGACTAGTACGGCGAATAGCGTTTGCCATATCAGAAAGCCTAACCAAAGTCAAAACGTCTTGAGAGAAGGACAGTTCGTCGTTCTTGGAAGTCCAACAAAGGCGAAATTCAAACCAAACGAAAATAACACACTGAACTGAAATGAAATCAATTTCATTAGCATTATTTGAACCACATAATTTCCGATGTTGTTAATAACAGGACTAAAATCTATAAGAGTATAGTGAAGTCGTAATCACCTATCACGTCTGACCCGAAGAAGAAAACAAGGCACAAGTAGGTATAATCACATGGTTAGGCACCTGACATTTGTTTTATAGCCGCCATATT
>JAMKCH010014157.1:0-25678 GCA_023653785.1 Ophioderma brevispina
TGATGGTATAGTAATAGGAGTATTCCGTATGAGATGACAAAAAGTCCAGTATCAATCTCAGATAATTTTGGCTGCTAAAATAGACAAGAGGCTGCGGGGGGGTAAAACACGGTCCGTTCTGACTGGACGGCCCCCAAAACGGAATTGAATTTGAGAAGAGCTAAGGTCGACAGGGGGTGGCCCGGGGTCACTGGTCGCGACCATTTCTCTTTTAGGGTTGTTATTATGGTTGGTAATTTGGGGCCCATTCCACTTCTCAGAAGGGAATGCATATGTTTCAGTCAAACATTGGTGTTAAAGGAAATCAGGTTCCGTGTAATGATTTGCAATTTAAAAATCTTCCAGGTCCCATGCGGGGAGCAAATATTCAAATGAGCTCATTAACATAATTCAACTGTTTGCTAATTAAACCATATACTGGGTTTAAATTAAGTACCTTCAGCTTCCTACCTACCTCACTAAACTAATTCAACTTTTTTTGATGGTTGGTGGATGACTCTTTGTTTTTCTTTGTTGGCTGGTCTATCTCTCCATGATTTACTTTCTTCTTCCTGTATCCTCGTCATCATCATCTTCAACATTAGCTCCTGTTCATCATTTCCTCCTCCGTTAAGTATCAGATTGGATGATCTTAACGTGCACTGCATTGTTTGTGGTTGGTCGACCACATTCTCTTTCTTGTTGAAGTTTTTTTCTCTTCCTGGTGGTTTCCATTCTTCATCATCATCCTCAGGTTTAAAAATAAGTGGGCATGTTAATAAATATTCTTTCTAAATAGAGTTTAAAAATAATTGCAACTTAAAATCTTCCAATATGGTGGAGAAAATATTTGCCAAACGAGCTCAATAAAGTACCCATTAAAATAACCAGTGTCCTGGGTTTAAAGCTACCTTACAGCTCATACTTACACACTAAAATTTTTCAGTTTGTGATTGGTTTGGAGTATCCTTGTTAGTCCTTGTTTGGCTGGTCTACCTCTCTGTGATTTATTTTCTTTCTCCTTCATCCTCATCTTCAACATTATCTTCCTTGTTCCATCGTCATCTTACTCCTCCTCTGTATCAGATGTCTTCAATTGCACTGCTTGTGTGGTTGGTCGACTTTTCTTTCTTGGTAGGAATATTTCTTCCTCTTCCTTGGTGTTTCCATTAGTCATCATCATCCTAATGGTTTAAAAATAAGAGGCATCCATCAGTAGTAAGAGTAGTAAGGTGTGCTCTTCTTAAATATAGTTTTTAACAACAATATTGCAATTTTTAAAATATTTGCAAGAAGTCCCATGACATTCAAAAACTACAGGCCAAAAAGCCTTCTAACCTGTAATGTTCAAGGTATTCCTCACAGGTCCTGTGAACAAGAATGTGAATTGAACACTCTGGAACAACCACCAACCAAGAGCTCCCCAAGCTGGTTTTTAGACCCCAGGATTTTCTACCACTGATCACATTCATGTTGTTAGCCAGCTACAGGAGAAAGCCAATGAGTATAAGATCCCACTCAGCTTTGCCTTTGTTGACTATGAGAAGGCGTTTGACTCTGTTGTATTCAAACCACTCTTCACAGCACTTGAAAACCAAGGAGTTGACCCAGCCTACAACAATCTCTTACGTGACCTTTACAGTGGAGCCTCTTCCACCCTAAAGCTCCACAAGGACAGTGACAAGATCAAGCTAGAGAGGGGAGCAAGACAGGGAGACAACATTTCACCCAAACTCTTCTTCTCATGCCTTCAAGATGCCATCATAAAGGATATTAACTGGGAAGGAAGAGGACTCAACATTGATGGTGAAAATCTCTCTCACCTGATCTTTGCCGACGATATTATCCTGATTGCCAAGTCACCAGAGGAATTGGAAAGCATGCTAAATGATATCCACAGCACCAGCAAACCGGTCAGACTCAGCATGCATGTTGGGAAAACCAAAGTGATGTTTAATGACCACACAAGGAAGTCCGAGATAACTGTAGACGGGAAAGTCATTGAAGAGGTCAACAGCTACATCTACCTTGGGAAGACAGTGATGCGTGATGGTGACTTACTGCCTGAGATCAGAAGGAGAATTGGACTAGGCTGGGCAGCATTTGCAAAAGTGGAAAACATCATGAAAAATAAGAAGACAAGTATGGAGTTAAAGAGAAAGGTGTTCAATGAATACATTCTTCCTGTTATGACATACGGCAGTGAAACGTGGGCTTTGAATAACACCACGATGGAGATGCTTGCAGTTGCACAGAGGAAGATGGAGCTAATCATGCTTGGCATCAGACTTCAAGATAAAAAGAGAAACTGCTGGATCCGATCGCAGACAGGAGTTACTGATATTATCGACTGCATTAGGAGTGCCAAACATAGATGGGCAGGTCACGTTGCTAGACTGAAGGATAACAGGTGGACCATCAGAGTGACATAGTGGACCCCCAGAGAATGGACCAGAAAGCCAGGACGTCCAAAAACCAGATGGAGAGACGAATTGACAAAACAACTTGGTCCAACTTGGACAAGAATGGCTACAGATAGAGATTTGTGGAAACATTCTAGGAGGGGTTCCTCCTTCGTGAGTGATCTAAGCCCTGGATATGGATATGGATAAGATCCCCTGGTAGGGAGAAAATATGCGAATGAGATCATTAATATTCACAAATAATGATGACACAGTGCACGGGTATTGCTTACATGCACTACTACCAACAAACCAAGTTTCATAAATTTGGACATTGGGATCTGGTAGTTCACCTTTTTAGTAATGAGCTAATCAGAAGCAAATATGCAAATGAGCTCATTTATTTGCACAAATATTGAAGGCACAGTGCATGGGTATTACCAGGGATCCTAACTAAAGAGATTAGCAGCTATTTACTGATCCCAAACATAAAAAAAACCATCAAAGTTTGTATTTTGGTATTTTTGTTGCTGGCATGGATTTAATAACAAGTGGTTGGCTTGAAATCTGTGTATTCAAGACATAGGCATTACTTTTTACCTAATTCTGTAATTTCTATACGTGCATATCAAAATTCCAACTTTAGATAAAAAAAGCCATAATTCCATGTGTATATCACAAATTTATAAGCTTAATATTGTGCACCAACACCTGTGCAGTTTGACCTCAAAACACAAACATTATTGATCTTTGTTTATTCTGTATTGGTGTAAACCACAATCACCTGTTTAGTACAGATTTTGAAAAGCCATCGCTGTATGTCCATTTGCAGGAGCAGGTATGACAAATTTCCTCACATACTTCATTTTTTTCACTATTTGGTGTTTTTGTTCTACATTAAAATAGTTATATGGAATTGTACTGTGATTTATTAAGCTAAAAAAATCCAGTACTTTTTTGAGTGTTGATTTGATTGGACTTCCTTTGTGTTTCTTTGTTTGGTGGTCTATCTCTCCATGATTTACTTTCTTCTACCTCTTCTTCATCCTCATCTTCAACATTATCTTCCTGTTCATCATAATTTTCCTCCTCCGTATCAGATTTGGATGATTTCTTAACTTGCACTGCTTGTGTGGTTGGTCGACTTCTCTTTCTTGGTTGAATTTTTTTCTCTTCCTTGGAGTTCCATTCTTCATCATCATCCTAATGTTTAAAAATAAGAGGCATCAGTAGTAACCAACAAACCAAGTTTATAACTTGACCTCAGAGGCCCTTTGACCTTTGCAATTGACCCTGGAACTTACTATCATATGAATGTTCCCTATAGCATATAAGGCCTAAGTTTGGTTGCAAATTTCAAAAAATGCCAATTTGATGTTAACAGCTCATTAACTTGACCTCAGATGACCTTTGCCCTTTCACCCTGTGACCCTTAAGCACATTATCATATAAAGGTCTCCAAAGGGCATACATGTCCCAAGTTCTGTAGCAATTGGACTTTCTTTTTGAATGAGGCCATTTTGATGTCTTTAGCCCATTTTATAACTTTATCTCATGACCTTTGTATGTGACCTTTGACCTCATTATCTTATGAAGGTTCCCAAGGGGCATCGATAATCCAAGTTCTGTAGCTATTGGACTTTTACTTCTCAAATGAAGCCAATTTGATGTTTTTAGCCTATTTCATAACTTGACCTCACGTTACCTTGGACTTTGGTATGTGACCCTTGACCTCATATGAAGGTTAGCAAGGGACATCTATGATCCAAGTTTTGTAGCGATTGGAATTTTACTTTTTGAATTATGTCAATTTGATTTTTTCAGCCCATTTTATAACTAGACCTCTTATGACATTTGACCTTAGTATGTGACCCTTGACCTCATCATCATCTGGAGGTTTCCAAGGGGCATCTATGACCCAATTTCTGTAGCAATTGGGCTTTTACTTCTCGAATGAGAAACTTTATTCGAAACTTCAACCTTCGAAAACACGGCCACACATGGCCATACGGCCATACGGTCAGACAGAATTAAGGAACTGCAGTGTCGCCTCCTTCAATTTTTGCAGGCGACAAAAAAACACTCATTTTGTTCTTTATAGTTACCAAATCCTTTTTGAAAAATTTGAAAAAAAAAAAACAAAAACAAAAAATTTAGAGGGTGCTACCAACATAAAGTCAACAGGATTTTGAGATGGAACTATTCACTTGATTAAACTATCCAACTCCTAAATTCAGTCATGTGATAAGACTTCTCTTAAGAAACCCTTTGGTTCTTAGAATAACCAAATCTAATGTTGACCAAAATAATCAAAAATTTGCTAAACATGACAGAGGGAGTACTGCCACTTTAATGTCAAATCACATATCCCATCAGTGGTCGATATTCATTTAAATCTCTTTCTATAGTAGGGTCATAACTGAGGACCCCATGCATTTCTAGAAAAGGACAAAAATCTTACAGCTTCCTACCTACCTCACTAACATATTTTACTTTTTTTGATGATTTGGATGACTTCTTTGTTCGTCTTTGTTTGGCTGGTCTATCTCTCTGTGATTTGGTTTCTTCTACCTCTTCTTCATCCTCATCTTCAACATTATCTTCCTCTTCACCACCTTCTTCCTCCTCCTCCGTATCAGATTTGGATGATTTCTTAACTTGCACTGCTTGTGTGGTTGGTCGACTTCTCTTTCTTGGTTGAATTTCTTCCTCTTCCTTGGTGTTCCATTCTTCATCATCATCCTAATGTTTAAAAATAAGAGGCATCAGTAGTAAGTATTCTCTTAAATATAGTTTAAAACAATATTGCAAGTTAAAATTTGCAAGATCCCCTGACAGGGAGAAAATGTGCGAATGAGATCATTAATATTCACAAAAAATGATGACACAGTGCAGAGGTATTGCTTGCAGGTGTAAAGTGAAGGAAGGCGTCTTGAGTTTTATCTCCGATGTGCTTCTATATGTAATGATGATTATCTCTGAGTAAATCAAAGAGTTTAAAATTGAGGATAATTCTAATAAATTTTCCTTTGATAACATTGAAAGTTTTCACTTCTCTAATGTACAAACAAAAACAATTTTGTCGTGTAGTCCAATATGACAACGCATTGGACGACTGCAGTTCTTGAAAAGCTATCTTGGAACACTTGCATGATTGAAAACAGCCCCTTCCAAAGATGCAATAGAATCCATGTCATGGAATTATGCTTCAGGTTTCTCATTGCTTGACTTAAAGAAATAAGAAGGGGTAAAGTTAAAAGATAGTAGTATATAGTGTTCCAAGTGGCTTTGACAGTTGTGGTCTCCATTCAAATTGGTAGAAATGGTTTCCAACATGCGTATACATATCGCAGTTTTAATAAACAGTTGCAAATTGATTTGTCTCAAATTTTTACCACGGAAGGTCGGATAACTAGTCTTTAAAATGCATTAAGTATGAATGATATAGTTTCTTATTTGTTTGACGTTCTTCTTCTTATCGTGTCCAAACACTGTGGTTCTCAAATATGATCCAGCCAGAGATGGGTACAATGTCTGGCTGCTTCACTGAATTCCGCAAGGTCGTTGTTTGTGTATTGTTGCTCCAGCAATGGGCAGACCAAGAGGTGTTCCATTGTCTGGTGCTGTTCCACAGCCACAGGTAGTATCCTGATCTGCTTCCAGATAGCCCCACTTCTGCAAGGAAACCTTAGATTGCAGGTCCCAACACCGATAGATGTCACCTGGCTGATGGCAAGCCCCCCCCCCCTCCACAAGGGGACTCCCCCAACCTCCCCAGAGACTGCCCCAAGAGGTTGGACTTTGCTTAAGAAACTCCCCCTGGATTCAAGGCGGCCGGCAGCAGGCATCTGTCCAGACATAGGGTGCTTCACATTGGATACCCGGCAGCCATTCTCCCGCATGCCCGCCACGCCACGACAGACGTCCGATGGAGCAACCCCTGCCAGGATGCACAAGCTTTCCATCGGTGCTGGATGGAGGCATCCCGCGACAAGCCGGCAGGAGGCACCCAACGCTGGATCAAGCTTCCCGGCATGGGCCGATCTCCCCCACACAGGGCAGGCACACTCTGCACACGAGCAGCACAGGGCAAGCGCCGTCGATCCCAGGGCATGCGGGCGAGCACCCCACCCCGCGCTAGTGAGTTTGTCCAAGATGTCATTGCGTGAACATACTTCACTCCCCGCCCTCCCGACGTGGGTCCTACAAGAGAGAGCGCGGTCCAAGGCAACTCCCAGATAGACAGGGCCATCACAGTGCTCCAGGGGAGCCCCAGACCAGGCAACTTCAAGCCGACGTCCGGCTCCATAGCTGCGCAGACGGAAAGCACACACCTGCGCCCCAGATGGACCTGCACGTAGGTGGCTTTCCTCATAATAAGGAGCGAGCCCATCCAAAGCCCCGGAGAGCCCCTCCTCAACAACTGTGAAGTCGGCATCCTGTGCGCCAATTCCAAGATCGTCTGCATAAATAAAACGACAGGCTCCCGCACTCCCAGGCTGGCCGTTGGTATATATGTTGAACAGGAGAGACACACCCCCCCATGGCAGACCATTCCTGAGCCCACGCCACCTGCTCTTCTCCACCCCTAGCCGAACAAAGAACATCCCGCCTGCCAGCAATCCTCGGATAAGCCCAGCCAAGCGGACATCCCTGGCAACCTCCAGGATTCCATGGAGTAGGCATCCGTGACCAACAGTGTCGCAAGCTGCGGACAGGTCGACGAACACAGCTCCGGTCACCATACCCTTCTCGAAACGATCCCCAATGTGTTGAGTTAGGTTGAGTACTTGGCCTGCTGTTGACCTGCCCGGCCGGAAACCTGCTTGCTCTGGCATGAGGTGTTCGTCCACCACAGGTGCGACACGATTGAGCAGGAGGTGCTCAAAGAGCTCGCAGGTATGGCCAAGGAGTGATACAGGTCTGCAGCCCCCGGGACCGGATGGACCCCTCCCATGTTCCAGGAGTGCCACAACACGTGCCCTCCTCCAGATCCCTGGGAACCCGCGGGAAACAAGGCAGCAACCGTAGAGCCCCAGAAGCCACTCCCCTGCCACTGGGCCAAGATTTCTTAGTTGCTCAGCAGAGATGCCGCCAAGGCCCACCGCTTCCCCCAGCTGAAGTCCAGCAACATCGGACTCCAACCCATCCATGCCGAAGGGGCGAGCGAAACCAGGGCCACCACCATACCTCTTATGGTCCAGCCCGATCCTCCCGGGTTCCCGGCCGCACTTGCCATCCAAAAGCAGCCGGTGGGCAACCCGGCTGGGCGCGACACCCGGCCTCGGAGCCCCCGGACGGCAGACCACGCTCTCCCGCTGTCACGGGTCACACCGGCGGATTCAATCAAAGTGTGCCACAACTTTTTTGAAGTTATGGATGCTGTCATTTTTATTCCATTTTTTGGAAACACTAATACTTTTAACAATTGGTAGTTTCACCATTACATTTATGCATCCCATCCAATCAGCTTTACCAATCAGACGTATTTATCAAACTCAGCTTTAACAGGTGGGAAAATCACCACTGTTTGTAAATTAACCCCTATCCTAGGTTTAAAGCTACCTTACAGCTTCCTACCTACCTCACTAACATATTTTACTTTTTTTGATGGTTTGGACGACTTCTTTGTTTGTCTTTGTTTGGCTGGTCTATCTCTCCGTGATTTGGTTTCTTCTACCTCTTCTTCATCCTCATCTTCAATAATATCTTCCTGTTCACCATCTTCTACCTCCTCATCATCTGTATCAGATTTGGATGAGTTCTTCAATTGCACTGCTTGTGTGGTTGGTCGACTTTTCTTTCTTGGTAGAATATCTTCCTTTTCCTTGGTGTTCCATTCTTCATCATCATCCTAATGTTTAAAAAATAAGAGGCATCAGTAGTAAGTATTCTCTTAAATATAGCTTAAGACAATAATGCTATATAAAAAATGCAAGATCCAATGGCAGGGAGAAAATATGCAAACGTGCTCATTAATATTCACAAATGATGACGACACAGTGCAAACGTATTGCTTGCATGCACTACTAACATACCAAGTTTCATCAAATTTGGATGTTGAGATCTGGTAGTTCACCTTTTAAGTAACAAGCTAATCAGAGCAAACATACAAATGAGCTCATTTAAATACACAAATACTGACGACATAGGATCCCTGGTAATAACCATGCACTAACTAAATCGGGATAGGCCACTCACTCAAGAACTTGAGGCATACTGCAAGCAATTTGTACCTTATCGTGCAAGTGTGATCTAGATCAAGACAGGGGTCTGGTGATACTTTAAAATAAGAGGCATCATTACTATATATTTTCCTAAATATAGTTTCAAACTAGAATTTTGTGGTTCTTGCTTTCGGATTCACTATATGCAAAGAGTAAAACTGTGGGCCCTATGGTTCACTTTTTTTATTAGTTTTTTGTTTGGAATCTTCTACATAATTCTTAATGAGCTTGCAATGTACCCCCTCTTTGCAAATATGCCATTACATGTCAAGTGTTAAGAGTTAATCGAAGGCGGCTTTTGATTTGTTTTCCCATTTGTTGTTGATATATAATGACGATTATCTCCGAGTAAATCAATTGGTTTAACATTAGAGTAATTCCAATCAATTTTCCTTTGTTAGCATCGAAAGTTTTCACTTCTCAAGTTTATACACAACAAAAACAATGTTTGTCAAGAATTCCAATAAAAGGATGATGCAATGGATGACTGCAGGTCTTAAAAAGAAATCTTGGAACACTTGCATGATTGAAACAGTCCGTTATAATGACGCAATATGATCCATGTCATGAATTTGCTTCAGGTTTCTCACTGCTTGACTGAAGAAATAGAAAGGAGGTGGTAAAGTTATATAAAAAATAGTGGTATAAAAATAGTGGTATATAGTGTTCCAAGTGCCTTAGATGGTTGTGGTTTTCATCCAAATCAGTAAAATTGATCTTCAACATGCTTACACATTATAGCCATGTGTCTCAAACAGTTTTCAATTGAATGTCCTCAAATTTTACCAAGAAGTCAGAACAGCTAGTCTTTAAAATGCCTAAAGAGACACTGGCACATTTGAAAAAATAGCACCCTCCAAGATTTTGCATGGATCTAGCTTTTATATACAAAAGCCCTCACCCAAAATGATTAGACCAAATCAGCTTCCTTATGGGTAAACAGAACGATTTTATAATTTAACGTTCGCCGGCATGACTGGAAAAAGTTGGGAACTCGGTGAACCTGGTTCCAGGGAAATTTGACATTTGGAGGGAAATTTTGAACATGTGGAGGAAATTTGACATTTGGAAGGAAATTTTACCAATATTGGAGGGGAAATTTTGATTGTGTTACCGGGAAAAGAGCATTTTTTCCAGCATGGTCGCCGGCGACGGTGGTAATTCAGAAGACGACGAAAAATGGAGTTTAACCACAAGAACACTACGCTGGATGATGTTTCAAACGTATGCACACTGGTTTGACGGTCTCATAAACCTTTGGTGGGTGTTAATATCAGTGAGTACGAGTCAAAAATATTCATGTAATATACACATTTGTTGATTAAAGTTATGGAAAACTTAAAAGTTGGCCTACAAAATTAGCTGGATGTCTTTATCCTCATATCAATGTCCCTATCTGTTTGGGGTATGTTTATTTTTAATGTGTAAAAATATCTCTGTTCTTTTTTTCCATGGCCTAGACTTCAATTGAGAGCAAATTGAAAATTTCATATTTTGTGAAAATGTGCCAGTGCCGCTTTAATATCAATGAGTACAAGTCTATGATATTCATGTAAAAAAAAAACAATAGATGCATTAGCTCCCTACCTCCTCACTAACTAATTGTACTTTTTGGATGGTTTGGATGTCTTCTTTGTTTGTCTTTGTTCGGCTGGTTCCACCTCTCTGTGATTTATTTCTTTCTCTACTTCTGCCGTCATTATACTTCACATTATCTTCCTGTTCATCATCTTCTTCCTCTTCCTCCGTATCAGATTTGGATGATTTCTTCACTTGTACTGCTTGTCTCCTCGGTCGACTGCTCTTTCTTGGTAGAATTTCTTCCTTTTTTTTGGGGTTCCATTCTTCATCATCATCCTAGTGTTTAAAATAAGATGTATCATTTGTAAATATTCTCCTAAATATAGTTTCAAAATATATTGCAAGCTAATTATTTCAAGATCTCCCGGGCTCATAATTGGAGAACATGAATACATTTCCATTGCTGAAAGCAATATAATTTAAAAAAGAGTTTCTCCAGTACAATTTAGAGGTAAAACCAGTTTTTGAACAGTGCCACCATAATACTTATTTAGGCTAATTAGCATGTGTGGTCTAGTGGAAAAGCGCAGGACGATGAGCATTAGGTTGTGAGTTCGAGCCCTGCCATGGCCAACGTTTTGTGCCCCTGGGCAAGACCTTTATCCCTTCGCTTGTCCTCACTATCACTTCCACACTCCTAGGTATAAATAGGGAGCTGTTAGGGGTAGTCATACTGTGCGCCATTATAATTGGGTGCCGGAATTGTTCAATATGTGAAAAATGTGACTTATCTGTGACTGGAATAAAATTAAACAATCTTTAAAAAAAGACTTAATTGCAAAAAAATGCTATATAAATACTTGATTTATATTAAAAACGCCACGCTTGAATTGATTTTTTTTCACCAAAATATGCGCAACTGATATTTAGCAATTACATAAAAATTTTGGGCAAAAACATTTAGCGTTAAAACATACAGTGCTCGAAATTGAAATCCAGTGTCCATGGAAACCCCCTATGCATTTAAGTGATAAAAAATTGGTAATGTATGCAGAAATATTCATGTACATACAAGCTAAGCTCGTAGGCTAAACCCAATACAGCTACAACTGCATGAGTGACAGGGTCACGCACACTTATGACACTGCCCACTGATTGCAACTCAATGTATTAGAAATGGGATTTACTCTAATACTGCTGGGAAAGACCTTACCTGTGTTCTTCTTACATTACTTTCAGCAGAAAATGAAGTCAACACACGTTTGCTTCATTTGTACACTCAATGGGATTTTTGTACCCTTACCTTGTAAGATATATATAGGTACCTATTGGGACTAGCCTTAGCTTCCCCCCCACACCCGTCAAAGCAACAACACTTATATTGGCAATCACAAATTTTGAAATGCTGACTAGTGCTGGCTGGCATTTAGTGAAAAAATGACCTGCTTGATAAGTGTCAGCTGGGCATTTCCTTCAGGAGATGCCCAGAATGAGAGTGCCGATGAGTGCAGGCTGGGCATGTTCCCCCCCCCCCTCCGAAGGCAAAAAATTAACAAAATAAAAACCTAAACTCTAACCCGAAGCTAAACAAATTGCCTATGAATTCCAATCGGGCAATAAGCTCTAAACTCTCTGTATCCCAAAAATCCATAACTGGCATCACCAACTAAAACAAGGCGGTTCTTGAACCACAAAGGTGCCCTTCCCCCGCCCGTCGCGATAGTAGTTAATGGAGGGAAATATAAATTTAAATCACAGTGAGGAATTGTGATGGAAATTAAGTGGTTCTCAAACCATGAGTGGGGCTGCTGCTCATAGCAGTTAGCAATTTGACGGTATCAATGTTTGACTACATTGACCATACAACTATTGGCAGTTTATTTGACCTTAGATTCACCCCTTGACCTTGAAATGACCTTCACAATTTTCAGTTTAGAAATGGTTGACCCATCCCAGAGTTGTCATGGCTACCACTGGTTTGAGTTAGTTGACATTCATTTTTTACCCCCACGACCTTGAAAACCTTTCAAAATTTTCAGCAATGAATGAGTACTACACCCATTCAGTTTTCATTACCATACTACCATTGTGTATGGATTTGACCTTTGATAACCCACATGACTTTGAAATTACCAATCAAAATTTCGGGCACTGAATGTTGACACACCCACCCAGTTTCATCATCTTACCACTTACTTAGAGATTTGACCTTGGACTGGACCTGCAGACCTTGGAAATGACCTTCAACTTTTTGGCACTGAATGCTGACCACACCCACCAAGTTTCATCATTCACACCTACTAGTGGTTTGAGCTGAAGGACACGACAGGACCTTGAAATGGAACTTCAAATTTTTCCGTGCACTGAATGTTGACCACAAACCACCAGTTTATATCCTCCACACATGACACGGGCTTATTAGAAATTTTAATTCATTGGACCTTGAATGACACCACATGACCTTGAAATAACGTGAAATTGACCTTCAAATTTTTCTTCGGCACTGAATGTGTTTGACCACACCCACCGAAGTTTCATCATCCATACCCAATTGACAATGGCTATAGCAATTTAAAATTTCCATTTGACCTTGAATGCCACCGCATGACCTTGAATGACCTTCAAATTTGTCAAGCTCTGAATGTTTTGACCACACCCACCAAATTTTCATCATCCTGCCACAATTGCTAAGGCTTATAGCAATTTAATCCCATTTTTGACCGCATTTGACCTTTGACCCATGCCACATGCCCCACCTCCGAACTCATCCACCGTCCACTCGGGTGACATCTATGGTGCGAAGATGGGCACCCATACTTGCTTAGATCAAAAGATATTGTGTTTACAAGGCTTACATCTCCATTTTTTGACCAATTTGACCCTATTTTTGACCATATTTGACCTTTGACCCATGCCACATGACCCAGCTCCGAACTCATCCACCGTCTACTTGGGTGACATTAGGGTCCAGATGGACACCCATACTTGCTTAGATCAAAAAAAAAGAAAAAAATTTTAACCAAATCCCGTGTTTACAAGGCTTACATCTCCATTTTTTGACCAATTTGACCCTATTTTTGACCATATTTGAACTTTGACCTTTGTCACATGACCCCTTTATAACATTCCAAGCCACCGCCTACTTGAGATGCATCTATGTTGCGAAGATGGACACCCACACTTACTTGGATCCAGATATTATTTGCCTTGGACACACACCGCACACGCACGCACACACGGACGCATGGCATTTCTATAGTCCCCCTTGCCAACTAAAGTTAGCGGGGGACCAACAAAGGGGAAAAAAAATGTGAATGCTAATGAGTGCCGGCTGGTCTGGGATTTAGGTAAAGCATATACTTTCAGTTTGTTTGAATCATCCTCTGATAAAATTTTACTGACCTTGTGATAAAATTATATCACACTTCTCCATAAAAATAACATGCTTCCACATGCGTAATCCTAAGTTGATTCTACTATATCTTTGAGGATTGTTGTTTCATCATCATCAACACAAACCACCTCACACCCAATTCACTTTACCAATCATACATGCATGTTTTATCACACCCAGCTTTAATATAGGTGGGGAAAATCACCACTGTTGGGTAAATTTAACTCCTATCCTAGGTTTAAAGCTACCTTACAGCTTCCTACCGGGTACATCACTAACGATATTTTACTTTCTTTGATGGTTTGGACGACTTCTTTGTTTGTCTTGAGTGCTGGTCTACACCTCTCCTAGTTTTCTTTTCTTTTCTTCTTCTCTTTCCGCCTCATCTTCAACATTAAATCTTCTGTTTCATCATCTTCTACTACCCCTCCCCTTAGTTTCAGATGTGAATTACTTCATCACTTGCAATGCTAGTCTGGTCTGTCGACCAACTTTCTTGGTGATTTCTTCCTTGTTGCTCCATTTTTCATTATTAACCTAACATTTAAAATAAAGGCATCATTAATACACATTCTCCTAATCACAGTTTTAAAATAAGTGTTTTTTATATGTTTTTGTAATTGCAAAGTGAACGATCTCCCATCTGACAAAGAGGGTGTGAAATGATCCTAGTGCAGAAATTAAAGGGACAAGCAGCGATTTGCTGATACGAAACATAAAAAAAATAATAAAAATTCGTATTTTGGTATTTTTGTTACTGGCATGGATAAGCTAACATAACCTGCAAGTGGTTGGCTTAGAATCCGTGTATGAAAGACAAGGCAGTGCCTTTTACATGATTCTGTAATTTCTAAACATGCATATCAAAATTCTGACTTGAGATCAAAAAAGCCTTTCCCTGTGAATATTTCAGATTTATAAGTGTAATATTGTACACCATGACCTGTTCAGTCTGACCTCAAACACAAACATTACTAATTTTTATTTATTCTGTACTGGTGTAAACCACAATTAGCTGTTTAGTGTAGATTTTGAGACAACACCACTGTTTGTTTGCGGAAGTGTGTATGACAAATTTCCTCAAATACTTCATTTTTTTCACTATTTGGTGTTTTTGTTCCTACTTCTTCTTATCGTGTCCAAACACTGTGGTTCTCAAATATGATCCAGCCAGAGATAGGTACAACATCTGACTGCTTCACTGAATTCCGCAAGGTCCTTGTTTGTGCATTGTTGCTCCAGCAGTGGGCAGACCAAGGTGTTCCATTGTCTGTGGTGCTGTTCCACAACCACAACCACAGGTAGTGTCCTGATCTGCTTCCAGGAAGCCCCACTTCTGCAAGGAAACCTTAGATCGACCAATTTTGGTTCTCAATCTGTTGAGGCATCGCCATTCAGCCCATGAGGAGTCAGCTCCAGGTGGAGATGCTCACCAGGTTCAATGCCTACTTTAAAATTAGTTATATGGAATTGTACATACTTATCTTGAATTTATAAGCTAAAACCATGTATTTCCACATTTTTTATTCCCTCGCATTATCGCTGTTTATCCCTTTAATTTACCTAAGGCACACCCGGAAGAGCTTTGAACCAATTAGAGGTTCCTAGCAGCACATCTTATAAGATGCATGCAATCCTTGGCCATCAATCATACTAACAATATCTGGTAAAATAATTATTCCATACAAGTGGCTCGGTGAAGGGATGAAACTCTCAAGGCGGCAGTGGCATAACCAGAGGAGGGCAGGGGGGCAGCTGGCCCCCCTGTGGGGAATCTTTCCCCCCTGAAAAATTAGTGCCAATTTACATTGAAAACAATATAGGCCTATACTATACTAACAAATTTTAATATATGCTCAGGTCCAGATTTAGGGCACATAAGGCACCGGGCGCAGTGCAGATGTTTAAAAATATTAAAATTGGCCTTTTTACGCACAGGTGCAACCCCCTTCAGAATTTCGATCTGACTGTGAAAAAATTTGGGTCTACCCGGCGAGCATACCGAGCCGGAAAATTTGGCGCCCATTGACAAATCCTGGATCCGCCCCTAATGCTTTCCCAAAAAAAAAAAAAAAAAAAAAAAAAAAAAAAAAAAAAAAAAAAAAAAAAAAAAAAAAAAAAAAAAAAAAAAAAAAAAAAAAAAAAAAAAAAAAAAAAAAAAAAAAAAAAAAAAAAAAAAATAGAGCATATAAGTTGTTAAAAGTTGTTTTTTTTAATTTTAATTGGATTAAGTTTTTTTAACTCACCATTTTATCTGAATCAGAATCCTCTTCCGTGACGCTCCATATTTTATCGTCATCCTAATGTTTGAAATAGAGACATTGTTAGGACGTATATATTCTTCTTAGCTCAGTTTAATTTTTTTAAAAATATTTCTTACTTGCAAAATGAAAGGTCCATGCATTGCCCAATGTCGGCTGTAGCCCTCCTCATGTAATAGCCATCTTCGTCTGTCCTGTGCCACTCTTGCCCATATAAGATGTGATATCATCTCTCCATCTACGTTTCTGTCTTCCCCGCCTACGCTTTCCTGTCCTAGGTTGCCATTCGGTGATTCTTTCAGTCCACCTATTGTCTGCTCTCCCTGCAACATGCCCCGCCCATCTCCATTTTGCCTCTTTAATTTTCTCTATGATATCTTTGACTTTGTTTCTCACTGAGCTTTTAATTCTGTCCCTCAGGGTAGTATTTAGCATCCTCCTCTCCATTGCCCGCTGTACGTGCTGTTACTACTTTTTGTTCTAGGTGCAGTGTTTTGTGGTTGACCAGGTTTCACAGCCGTATGTCATTGTGGGTAACACACATTGGTTGTACACCCTCTTTCTTAAGGACAGTGGTAGTTTTTTGTCACATTGAATATCTTTATACCCGCCAAAGCAAGACCACCAGCTTTTATCCTTATAAGGACTTCCTCTTTTGTGGTGTGGTGTCTTTCATTTTTACAGTCTGGCCAAGATACTTGTAGTTTTTCACCCTTTCAATCTTTTCTTGATCAATTTCAATGGACTTGTTGGTTTCAAGTTCATTATGTATTTTGTTTTTCCTTTGTGTGTTTTCGACCAATCTTCTGGCTTTCTGTATTCAAGCCATTCAGTTGACTCTCCATGTCCTTGACTGATGTTGTCAGCAAAGCAACATCATTGGCAAATCTTAGTTTGAGTCACTCCCCATCTATGTTAATCCTATGTTTCTCCAAGCCAAGCTTTTTGAAAACATACTCCATAGCTGTTGTGAAATTTTTGTATCCCCCTGTCTCACTCCCCTATTTATGTGAATTTGTCTTGAAACATCATTGTCATTGAGTATCCTCCTCTAAATCCTACTTGTTCTATTCGTTGGTTTTCATCTAGTACTCCCTGGATACGGTTTTGAATTAAGGCTTAGCTATTGGACCATTGAACTTTTGGTATATTTCAAAACTGAAAGGTCCATGGTCCGACCGCTAATGGCCTCATCCTCGGTTACCCCAGATTTTACCAGAATTGTTCAAATTTTGTTATAAGAAGAAAGCTACTATTTTTCTTATTTACCCTATGAAATCTTAGGGCTAAAGGATATTTGGTTTGGATGTTATGAGCGAAAATATGCCCAATTTTGTTCAACCAATAAGAAGTTTACACAGTACTCTATGGGGATTACAAAATCACATTTTTAGCTCTAACTTAAAAACGGGGTTTAAATATCGGTGCGAAACTTTACAGATGGCGTTTTGGGGTGAAGGCCATTCTATCAAGATGAAAAATTTATAGACTTAATTCCGGCCATCCCCCTTGAATAATCTACCATAATGATTCTAGTGCAAGAAACAATTTACATATGGTACACTCAAAAGAGTTTTTAGTCAGCCGAAGGTTCCCGGCAGCACAATAACAACAAGGCGGTTCTTGAACCACAAAGGTCCCCCGCCCGTCGCGGTAGTAAATTGAGCAAAATATAATTTTAAGATCACAGGGAGAATTGTGATGGTAATAAGTGGTTCTCAAACCACTGAGGTTGCTGCCATAGCAGATGCAATTTGACAGTATCAAATGTTGACTACATTGAACATACAACTATTTGTAGTTATTTGACCTTAGATGACCCTACTTGACCTTGAAATGACCTTCACAATTTTTGGTTTAGAAATGTTGAGCACATCCACCAAGTTTCATGACCTACCACATATTGAGTGAGTTGACCTTGAATAACCCCACAACCTTGAAATGACCATCAAAATTGTTGGCACTGAATGTTGACCACCCCCATCAAGTTTCATCATCCTACCACATACTTAGTGATTTGACCTTGGATGACCCCGCATGACCTTGAAATGACCTTCAAATTTTTTTGGCACTGAATGCTGACTGCACCCACCAAGTTTCATCATCCTACCACAATTGACAAGGGTTATAGCAATTTAATTCCATTTGACCTTGAATGACCCTGCATGACCTTGAAATGACCTTCAAATTTTTCGGCACTGAATGTTGACCACACCCACGAAGTTTCATCATCCTGCCACAATTGCTATGGGTTATAGCAATTTAATCCCATTTTGGCCGCATTTGACCTTTGACCCATGCCACATACCCCACCGTCGAACTCATCCACCAACTACTTGGGTGACATCCATGGTGCGAAGTATGGCCCCCATACTTGCTTAGATCAAAAGATATCGTGTTTACAAGGCTTATATCCCTATTTTTGACCAAATTTGACCCTATTTTTGACCATATTTGACCTTTGACCCATGCCACATGCCCCACCTCCGAACTCATCCACCGCCTTCTTGAGTGACATCTATGGTGCGAAGATGGACACCCATACTTGCTTAGATCAAAAGATATCGCGCTTACAAGGCTTATAACAATATAACCCTATTTTTGACCAAATTTGACCCTATATTTGACCTTTGACCTATGTCACCTGACCCAATTTACATCCCAGCCAACGCCTACTTGAGATGCATCTATGTTGTGAAGATGGACACCCACACTTGCTTAGATCTAGAAATATTGCGTGGGACGCACACACACACACACACACGGACGCAGGGCATTTCTATAGTCCCCCTTTGCCAACTAAAGTTGGCGGGGGACCAATAAGATGCATGCATTCCTTGGCCATCAATCATACTAACGTTTGTTCGTGGTGTCAGGATTATTTGAGCTGTGTAAGCTGATTCAGCGCTGCGTGTATCCATGATATGGATGCTCCTAACAAGACCCACTTTGAAGCTGGGGGCAGATTGGGAACAGTCAGGAGTTTTCACCCTACTCTTATTCGAAACTGGTTGCGATGTACATGTACTCTCTGTACATGGGACCGATGGCTTAACGTCCTCTCCAAAGGACAGAATGCTTTCATGATTCATTTGCCCACTTTCAATGAACCATGGAGGTATTCTGATTTTAATCAATAGCTGGTATACAGATCAAATCCAAAATACCCAAATAAATCCCATCAAGTGTCTCCACAGGGTTTTGAATCCGGGAAATTTGAACTACAGCACTCTAACCACAAGGCCATACTCTCCCACAATCATACTAACGATATCAATGGAATCATACTAACAATATCATCTGGTAAATCATTCCCTAAAAGTGGCTTGGTGAAGGGATGGAACTGTAAGGCATTGCAACATTCCAAAAAATTAATGTTATAATTAATGCATTTATTTTTTTAACAAAATTGAAAGGGATTGAAACTTTTTAAACTCACCGTTTTACTTGATCCCAGAATCAGAACTCCTCCATACCACAGTAGTTTACTCGTTTTGCTCGAAGTCCAAGTGGCTGAGCGGTAGTAAAAAACAAGACCAATATTATTACCTCATATTTGCCCATAGACGTACTTGAATTTACCCTTCTACATAAAACACATAATCCATATTTGTTTGGTCCCCATCAGGAGGAGGGTAGGAGAGTGACTTTCCGCTCCATCTTCATGATAGGCAGTTTTATACTGTGCGTAAGTTTCCAGCATCATCAGGAGGTGTGACTCAATCTTTGTGATGGATTAACGTTATCTGTTTGTAAGGTAGTGCATTCCATAGGTGCTTTCCATTTTACAATTGTGCAATGGGGATCCACTCATCTCTATTTCCCCATTTAGGACTGTGGAGCGTGATGTTGAAACTATCTTCCTCTCCTATTCTCAAGTTTTTTGGCCGCTCTCTATCCGCTGTTAAGTTGTTATTGTAGTTCAATGTCTTTTCCTCTGCTTGGGAGGTGAGGTCAGTTTGACATAGACCTCAATGTATACGGTAGTCATTGTGAGAGCTTCCTGGCATGTTACGGCGTGAGTTTTTGGCATCTTCATTTGCACTGTCACCAAGTTCCTCTTGTCGGTAGGTAGTCTATTCAGCTCTCCACAATCATCTTGTTTCACTTCAATTTGTTTTGAAAAAAACTCTTTATGCTTGGTTAGAACTCTTGGATTGGTGTTACGACCATCACCTAGGTTGCTAACAACTAGGTCAATTGTCTCTTTCTTGTTCTAGTTTTCTCTAACTTATATGTATTTCTTCTACCTGGAGATGATGAATTTGGCTCTCGTTTCTCTAGCTTGTCAATTTTGTTTTCATTGAACTAATTTTGATACTAGACTTCATTGCATGCCATTTCGCCTGATAAACTGACTAGAGTACTTTTACACACCTTGCCGTACCACGGTTAGTCTTCCGGATCCATTCATACCATAATTAGTACTGCGGGAATAACTCACAACTTCAAACGTTATTTCCATAAAAATCATATTACACAAAAAGCAAATCATAGACAAAATTTATGGAGGAGTTGACCAATAGGCCAATGAGACCAGACTGGGGTCAACCCCTGGAAGTTATGTTACAACATCTTAAGATAAGGGACATACAATCCCAAACACCAAAAAACGGCTCAATTGCACACATGATGCAAATTTATTAAATTGAAAAATCAACAGCATATTACCGTATAAATAAAATAATGCAAAACTATTCTTTATATTTGGAAATAAAATTTCACTTTTATAAGTTTGCGAAAGTGAGGATACTGAGTTCGAATTTTGTAGATGTTTCCCCAAATTGTCCACAGAAAATAGGACCAGATGTTCGCACGATGATCAGTGAAAATTATTTCTCGTAAGATTGTAATTGTTGATATTTCTCGTGCCATACTTGTGAATGTCAGACCGTTACTAAAATAGCCGTTTAAATGTACCCGCACATTTGTTAATGGATATTTTGGTCATAACATCCATACCAAGCTCTAGTTTGATATACTCTCCTATTTAAAGACCACTATCAGTGATTGATAAATCAGCGCTGAAAAAAAATCATCAATAAATAGATTTAGCATTACGTAACAAATGGTGCAGGTATCCTACATACCCTGCAATTGACAAGACCAGAAGCAACTTATAAGGACAGAATCACAGATTTTAGGCATACGCGTCCGAACGGACACTTACTACAACACGTAAATTGAATGGAGAATCGTATCTTGAACACTTGTCGGTTTTCTTCCCTTTTCTTACAATTCTACAGCTGTAAAAGGTAACTTATGAGAATTTACCACTTATCCTTCACTTTGAAGCTATTCTGCAAATTTCAAATAATTTTCAAATCACTGATAGGTCTTTAAGGCATTGTATTTCTGGCAAATAAGGGGGCAGTATGGCTTCTGTAATTGCCATTTTATTGTCCTTACTGCCCAGTTTTGAAGCTTTATTAATTTATCTAGGTAAGTTTTACAAGTATTCTCCCATATTAAGATTCCATTAATGTATATAAGGCAAAATTAGAGTACAATATAGAGATTAAGTATTACAGTCAGGTATAAAGTGTTTTTAATGTGTTAAAAAAATTACACCAATGTTTCTTGAGAATGTTTTGGATAGAGTGCAAATGACATTCAAGTAAGGTTTTCATTCTTTTTGGTTTATCAAAGACCACCAAGAATTTAGTAACTTACTCTTCAAGATCTGGGTTATCCAATGCTATTTTGTTTCCTTGTCATTACCAGTAGATTAACTCCTCGAAGTGAGTTTGGGTGTACCCCCAGTACCATGTAATTTGTTGTACTGGCGTTTACTGATAATTATTGGCTTTGAACCAGTTGTTATCTTTAGTTCGCTATGATACACTCAATCGTTGCTGGGCAATGTCTTTGGCGAATACAATATGTGGTGTCGTCAGCAAACAAAATGAAATCTAATACAGATGAAAGTGTTACAAAATATAGTTATATGAGTATCAATAGCAATGGGCCTAATATCGAACACTGAGGTACACCACAAAAATATTTTGAAGTTCAGATTCACATGACTGAAAACACATACGTTTTTATTACTAAGTAGTTTGAATTTGAAAACCAGGTTTGATAAAAACTCCACGAAACCAATCATAATTTTCTAATTTATGCCATTCTAGGTAATATATTATGATTAATCGTGTCAAAAGCTTTGGATAAATCCAAAAATATTCCAATTGTAGATTTCATTTTTTTTCTAATGCCCTGTGGTGTTCATATCTCTTTTCCTAATTTTTTTGTTGTTTTTCCCTTTTTCTTTTTTTTCGTTTGATTTCCTTATTTTTTTTTTTCTATCAACCAGTTGAAATAATGCCATGTATGTGGAGTGGTTGCCTCGGAAACCAAAACTATGTTTTCATTTTATATTGTATGACAGTCTATAAATCCATACACTATTAAAGACTAATCTTTCAAGTATTTTGGAAAAAACACGGTAAAACTGACACAGGAGGTTAATTGGCAAAAACATTCGGCATCTCTTTTATAAAATTGGAAGTAACGTTCGCAACTTTTAAGTTTTCTGGGACTACACCTGTAATCAATAAGTTGAATATTGTGGTAAGTGGGCGTACTATTTCGTTGGGACTCTTTTATGATACGGTATTACCATTGTCATCATGCCCTGCACTTTTGTTTTGATTAACTTGTCAATTATCTTAATACTTCCCTTTCGACTATTGCTTTCATATAATACTACTTGATATCGGATTATTAAGGTAATCATAATAATTTTTACCAGTATTATGTATTTTTGAGGCAAGGTTTGGACCCATATTTACAAAAAAAGTTATTGAAACTCCATTTGTATTCCTGAGGCGTTGCGTAATAACATTTACCAGAATCACTTTTAAACGTACTCTGTAATGAGTGTTTTTTGCCAAATTTGTAAAAATAAATTTGGTTAATATTACTCCATGTTTGCCGCATGTTATTCTTGGGCAGCTTCAAATTTGTTTAAAATATATTTACGCTTGATTCCTTATTAAATAAATTAATTTGTTTCTGTAAGTTTTAAAAATTTTTGAAGTCCGGATCTCCTTGTTTGGGGATGTGAAGATAAAACAGTTTATATCAGTTTGTTCTTTTATGAATGCTTCGTAAAGTTAATACCACTGCACTGTTTATGGTAGTAGATATTACAATGTCACAACTATTGCTGTTGGATCAGTTTCCCCATTTGGATCGGGTAATTTGTTCAAATTCAAAAAAAAAAAAAAATAAAACAGAAGTTTCTTGTCGACATTTGCCACATTTTTGGTTACATTGTTAGGACATTTTCATCATCGGCTATTATCACTCCTTTGAATCCACTAAGGGAGTTATCCCTTGGTGGGTGGAGTAGGTATTTTTAAATGACTGACGGGTCTCGTCGCCATTGGCAACTCTCATGTTTGCCGCGTTGGCCGCCATCTTGGATTCTAAACCGCTACTCTTTACCAATCATACGTACCAGACAAAATTTTAAATCAAGTACAGGTTTTCTCCAGGGTCCACAGCCATTACCTACCCCCCTTGCCACTATATCCATACTAATGGTTACATTTCGCTGTACTTGCGGATCTTAGTAGTTATACCATATCTGCCAATCCAAACAGTTTTCGGTCAAAGATTTATATCGTAGCTCGTTGTGTGTGCAAAGTGGTGGGCAAAGTGGCTCTCTACGTTCTACGTGTGTCAAAGTGGTTTTAGGATGCCTTTTTCCTTCTCTCAATGACCACCGCCATTTTGTTATTTGAACTTTGTTTTCAATGGCCCGTTTTCACCAGGTTTTTTTTTTCTAAACAATATATTGTAGTTAATAAATCTCTTCAAATCTTTGCGATATGTCACCCCACTTTTGAGAAATTGGCAGAAAAAAAGTGTAACTTTTTTTGAACCACTCGTATCTGAATTAATTGTTGTTATAACTAGTGGGGATCAAGTTTTTTTTACACAAACTTCAGTCTTTAAGGGTGAAATTAGGTGAAAGTTTTCTCAACCGTTTTGCAAGGCATAGGCCAAGTTGGAATTGGTAAAGGTTAGTATAACTAATTAGCCTTTTTATCAGGTAGAAAACAATCACTATTTTGGAAATCAACCTTTTTCAAGTAAAATAAATTGTTTCCTTCCTACCCCTCACTAACAAATTCTACTTTGTTTGCTGGTTTGTATTGACACCTCCCTTTGAGTGTCTTTGTTTGCTGCTCTACTTCTCTTTGTGGTTTATGTGTTTTCATCTTCAGTATCTTCTTCATCATATTTCTTTTAGATTTGGATACTTTTCCTTGTGCTGTGCTGCTTGTTTGGTTCGCTCCTTTGTTGTTGAAGTTCTTTTCCTTCTTCTGTTATTTCCTCTACATCACATCCTCATCTTCCTCTGATTCTTTATTTTCATCCTCCTCTGTTTTCTCTTTCTCTAGCTCTCCTTTTTCTAGCGTTCTTGGTTTTATATGACTGCTTGGTTCTGACAATCAAAACATTTCCATTTTCCTCTGCAGAATCAACAGGATAAATATCCAATATCAGGTACCAAGAACAAATTTGAGATATTGATCAATTAATTGTTCTCTATTCAAACATCACCACCTAATATAACCATAGCACCCAATATTTATACACACAGATTAGACACCAGCTGCCCATGTGCTTTAAGTAGAGTTCAGTTACCCACTACGTAATGGGGAACAAATTCAGTCCAAAGACCACTTGCTGACTACACTTTGATTACTACCAAATAGGCAGGAACTATTCGGTTTTTATCATTCCGCGTGTAAAAGTAAACCAAATGCACACGAGCGTTTGCAAAGAATTGCGCACACGCCAAGCATAATATGCACAATGCGTCTCTTGCATTGTTTTGCACCTGTTCGCAGTATTATGAGGCCTGCCTATTTGGTGGTAATCAAAGTATAGTGAGTAAGAATCTATTAAGAAAACAATTTATTTCCAAGTAATCTTTAACACCATGTCATTGCCACATTGATTGCATCATTTACATTAATGACATCATGAGAAACTACTGATTTTGCAATCTTTGTTTTGCAACATAGCTTGTAAAATCCTTTATCTATCTATATTAGCTTTTAAACTTGGTTTAAATAACACCTGGCGTGATCTCAATATAGCACTAATGAAATATCAATTTCTCTTGTAAAATAAAATAAATTACATTCTCTGCCAGGAATTATTTCTCAAGTAAAATAGAGAAATAAAATAATATTTTTATCACAAAAAGAGGATACTATAACACTACAGACAACAAACTTCAAAATGACCTTTGAACACCTTTTAAGTCCAAACTGCCACTGGTGATGGTACTTTGAACATGCACTTATAAGACCATGAGATTGATTCAGAAATTTCCCTTTCTTCTTCTATTTGGACTTAATTCCCTTACTTATTCAAAGAGTTTCCTGAAAATTTGCTTGAAGTTTGCCTATTTTATTATATATATATTTACGGCCGCTAGAAGCTCTGATATAAAGACTGAAATACAGTGGCACTTGTTTCTCTGGTATCCACATAAACACAGTCCTCTGTGGTCCAGTGGTAAGTCTCAAGCCTAGATAGCGAGAGGACCAGGGTTCGAGACATTGTATTTTTCATCTTTATTTAATTTTGTGCTCGCCAGTTTCTCCGAGCCTTTATATAATAGTTGTCAAGTTACTTTCTTGGGTTGTATCATTTGCTTGATCTCGCGTGCATTGAATTGAGTTTCCGACCGGCGCATTATCACAGATTCTGCTAGTTAATAATATAATTACGGCCGCTTGAAACTCTGAAAAAAAGACTGAAATACATTAGCGCTCGTTTCTCTGGTATCCACGTAAACACAGTCCTCTGTGGTCATATGGTTTAAGTCTCAAGCCTAGATAGCGAGAGGACCGGGTTCAACACTGTATT
>JAMKCH010014158.1:0-72660 GCA_023653785.1 Ophioderma brevispina
TTTGTACAGTTTTTCTCAAAGTCAGTGACTGGTTGGGTCTGGCAGAGAAGATGAGAAAGAGGCGGAGGCTAGGATTTTGCAACCGATTACCAGGATACTCTCATTCATAAGCTCATTGTTACGAAACTTCAAGGGCCACTCGATTGGACTTTGAAGTAGTAATGTGTTCAAACGCCTCAAGCTTGGCCGTTCTGGGAAGGTTTCAACAACACCAGGAAGTAATTGACACACTCCCACTTAAAATAGCTTCGTATTAATTTACAGCTAAAAAGTTCTCTGCTGGCAATGAACTCCGCGGTTGTTCTGACTATTTGTTATTATTTTTATCGTTGGCCGAAATAATTGAGGAAATCAGTGACTTTTAACGAAAGAAAACAAAACGAAACAGCAAAATCGCCCTTTTTCGGGAGCTAACATTGATTCAAGGTTTTTTGGAGGGTCAATAAAAGATGTTATTATTTAGCCTAATTTACAAATATCCGGTTATTCCTGAGAAATCATGATATGTGACAATGATTAGGAAAATGCATTTTCAAGACATCTCAACCATACTTTTTGTGTCAGAAAAGTGTCCAAAGTGCCCAAAATACTTTGAAATTTGGGGTCAAGTTGTTTATAACTGATTCAGGCGAGTAAGTTTCGCTGTATGGTCAAAACCATGTCATGATAGTGTATTTGACCCTGTGCACAATACCAATTGAAAACTGGGTAATTGGAATGTGTCTGTGATTTAATGACAGGGTATGAATGTTCTCCAGCAGTAGCGCAGGTCTTTGAGCCAATCGATTGGATTTAAGCCGATTGAGATGAATAGGCGGTTTGACCAGTTTATCTTTTGAAGTAGTTGAGCAGTCAAACCACCTCCTTCTTTCTCATCTTCTCTGGGTCTGGGCCATTGTGTATCGCAAGGCTAAAAAATAAGATTTTTTTGTCTGTAATGTAGGCAACAGGCACATATTACAAATCCTGCTAGACTGTATTTTTTTACCCCTTCATTGTGTGGTTTTGAGGGTTCAAATTTCTCATGTTCCCAATTCAATTACACAGTTAAAAAGTTGACTTCGATCACAGTTTTTAGTTACATGGAGCCTCTGTTCAACCTACTTTGATATTTAAACTGTAATGCAGGTACATTGTTATTTCAAATTAAGGTGGCATCTACCCTCGAATGTTTTGTTGGATGAGCAAGGAATTCTGAGTTTACTCATTTCTGGACGGGTCCAGATAGCCAACTGACGTCGGGCCGACCGTCGTCACGGTCGGCGGTCGGCAAACCAACGTCCAGCCGACGTTGGGAAAACGGTGGGGAGGAATTGGTCGTTAGATGGTCGGCAAACCAACGTCAAGCCGAAGTTGGGAAAACAGTGGGGGAAATGGTCGTTTGATGGTCGGCAAACCAAACATCAAAGCCCGACGTTGGGAAAAAAACGGTGGGGAATGGTCGTGGATGGTCGACAAGCCAAAGTGTGATCGGGGAGAAAGGAAGTTGGGAAAAAAGGGGGGGGAACTGGTGTTTTTTTGTCGGCAGGCAAACGTTGGGCCGATGTTGGCGGGAAAATGGTGGAGTGTGGTGTTTTCTTTTTATGGTTGGTTAAGCCAACGTCGGGGTGAAGTTGGGAAATGGTGGGGGGAGGGGAGGGAAACTAGGTCGTTTTGTGTCGGCAGGCCAACGTGTGGCAATAAGTTGTCCAGCAGACTAGAATTAGCTAAAATATCTAATTAGGCCTAATTAATAAAGGAAATTCGTAGGCCTCTAGCCAAAACGGACAGAGCTTTCAGCAAAAAAAATAGGGCCTATGCTTAGCAAAATTGTGCGTATAAATAAAACATATGGCATTTGTCAGTGACATACTTTTTGATTTTGTGCACGTTGTTTTCATTTCACCGTGATACAGGTATTCCTTGAGCTTTTCGGGGGTTTTTTTCACCTCGGCGAGCTCTGTGACGTATTTCGCCATTTTTATGAGTCTTTAATAGTCGTCACTTAGTGTGTCTTTTCTTTACTGTTGAAGCTTTTTACAATTGATATATTATAATATTGCCCTTTGATATCAAGCAGGACAAGTTAGCTCTTAATTGGATGTCTTCAGTCTTCTAATACAAAGGTCCCTGGTTCGAATCCCCGTCAATGGCTGTAAGTCGATTTTCAGTTACTATATTAATATACCTAAACATAGATAGGAACTATACTGGTGTATTAAGTGTGAAAACCCATATGGAATGTTCTTTTTTTATTCATGGAGCCCACTTAGTGATTTGTTAACATGGCAAAACATCGTTTTATTATGGTTGGGATAACGTTGGCCCAATGCTGGCCAAACCCATTGGTTCCAACGTCAAAATACGACACATGTCCAAGTTGGGCCGACGGGGACAAAAGGCCGTTGGACCGACGTCACTTGTCGAGTTGGCCCACCATCGCGTGTGAATGTGGGCCAACATTGTCCCAACGTTGTAATGCTATCTGGGGTAGTACAGGCCACTAACAGAACAGCGAATTCAAACGGCATCAACTTCCGGTGCTAGTCTTTGTCAAAGACTTAAGTAGGAGGGCGCTCTTACGCATATCGAACGGGTAACACAGACTTGACTAAAGATAGGACTGGTCACGAATATTATATAGTAAATTGAGCGTTATTTGAAATTACACTGTTTTGCACAAGGTTAATCCACTAGCTTCGACGGATTTTGACATTAATCATGTTTCCTAAATTTTATCATGATATTACTAAGATATTTTGAAGAAAGGTTTAAGAGATAATTTATTAATGTTAGGGAGACTGAGGGGACTGCCATAGTAACTGTAGTTAACAGTTCCCAAAATACCGTTTTGACATCCCCAATGCCCAATCGAGCAGACCGTGTCATACCCCCCCCCTTGTAATCTAATTCTCGCTACTTTCAGCTCTATTTTACGTTTTATTTGGTGAAAATCGGACATTTTATTTCCGATGCTCAGTTTTGATCAAAGTGCATTGACCACGCAAGTAAATAATATTTCTTCTGTTTCTGATTTTTTTTCGAAGCAGCTGGATTTACTTGTTATCTTTATTTTTGTCAAAGGCAGTTGATATTTAGAAAATGCCAAAAATAAATTAATTTTGACTAATTATGTGGTTTAGATAAATTGACATTTCAAATCAAAACTGCAAAACATTTAAAATAAAATAAGTGTTTCTAGAATAATTAATGCCTATACTTTTTTTGCAATTTTTTCGGCAACTTTATAAATTTGCCCCCCCCCCAAAAAAAATTGGCACTTCTGAATGGTGTATTGTATATGACCACCAAAATTGACACCCACAAATGTAGGTTTTATAATGCTCTGCAACTTAATGGGAGGGATTTTTGTTATCTGTCTTACTTTTTGCTTTATAAGCCTTCAAAAGTCAACTCCAGCAAGAAAAAATGATTTTGTGTGTGGCATGAATGTATACTGAATGTATATGCACACACCATCTCTACCTTTTATGAGCTAGCGTTAATGGTTTGCTTAAAGGTGCAACGAGAGATTTCAAATAAAAGGTGGCCCGAGAAAATGTGAAAATCTGATTTTGGCTCTGGTTGTGAAAGCTTTATATCAAAATATCCCCATCGTAATAATAAGCTGAGAACTGTTTTGTGGTACAAAAATTTTGAAATTTGAAGTTCGTATAGGGCAAAGTACCGGAAATTCAGCCTATGTTTTTTATTGAATTATAAAGTCATAAATACCAAATCAACCTTTTGTTCTTTTCAAGTATTTCTGTAAAATAAAAGGTAGGGTATCTATTGTGCATCTATATATATGAATCACTACCATATCACAGAAACTATGGGATGACTTAAAATCTCTCGTTGCACCTTTAAAATGAGCTGTCTCATGATAACATTTGAATTATTATTAAAGAAGGATCCCAAAAGAGGAAAATGTCTTTTTCCGGCTAGCATGAAGAAATGAATACAAAGTGTATGTCGATTTTCAACCAGTGATTAAGATGTTGCAAAGGGTATTTTTTTGAGAAAAAGAAATTCTAGTTAATAGACTGTATGAAGAAGGAGGGGCCAATGGTGCATTATTGCAAGTTGAACTCAAATACATTTGCGATCACGTAATTATACATTAGTAAAATTCAAAGTATTAAAGGTCGTGTTCCAGCGTCTTTGAGACCCCCTGATACCCGGAAAGTAGTATCGATTTTTGTATCAGATGAAAGGCGGTATTTTTCTCATTGTCGTCCTGAAATTTGAGCCTCAAATCCATTTCATTCAGATTAAAGAAAGAACAGCGTTGAGTGGTTAACCATCAATATTAGCACAGTATGAATAGGGCTGTGCAAACATGCATTATTGCGTTACCATCAAACCGCAAGTTGGTTTCCAGGGGTACTTGATGGGGGTGTATGCAGGCAAGTGCCAGGCTATCCTATCAAGTAGAGAACCCAATACACATAAATCGGAACAAGCACCTTTAAGGGATAAGCAGCGATAATGCAAGAGATTAAAAAAATTGGAAATGGCCATTTTTCTGCTTAAAATCAAAGATTAGTATGTTTTCCATAAACTATATGATGTTGGACAAACACAACAAAAGTTGGAAAAAAAAAAGTATTTGAGGACTTTGTTCACACACTGGTTTTCAACAGTACAGAACAAATAAAGATCAATAATGTGTTTGTTTTGAGGTAAAACTGTATTATAGCGTCATGGTGCACAATATTACACTGTATTAAATCTGGGGATTCACAGTGAAGGCTTTTTAGTAGGTGTTTCATATAACAGTTCCCTGGATGAAAATGAGGTATACAATTGATTCCGTCATGCTTTGCATGACGTTATGCAGATTGCTTGACGGAAGAATAGCAAACCTCATTTAATTTGCATCCATGGGACTTCTATGGGAAACGTCTACTTATCTACCAGCATTTTGATCTCAAGTCAGGATTTTTATGTGCCAAGTATAGATGAAATTACAGAATCAGTCAGATAAAAAGTACTGCCTGTTTTTAAGACACAGTTTAAAGCCAACCACCTTGCAGGTTCATGCTAGCCCACCCATGCTAGTAACAAAAAATACCAACAAAGGAGTTTTATGATTTTTTCAATGTTTCAGATCACCAGCAAACGCTCTTATCCTTTAAGATAAAATGGGCTGCGTAAAAACGATAATAATTCAAGACTTTCTACAATGACTGCTTGGTTCACTGATATCCACACAAGTACGGTCCTTGTGGCGTAATGCAATAAATCTATGCTGCGCAAGTGAGATGGACTGGATTCAAGTCTGTGCAGTTTGAGTGACTGGTTTCAAGTCTGTGTAGTCTGAGGACTGGGTTCAAGTCTGCAGTTTGAAGGACTGGGTTCAAGTCTGTGCAGTTTTAGGAACTGCATGTGGGTTCAAGTCTGTGGAGTTTGTCTCTAATCTAACTAATTTAATGCATGCTAGCTAGTTCAAGTCTTTATAATTATAATTATACTTTAATACATTTATAACAGAATCATATATAGTGTCTCACCAAGAAACTCCCTCTGGTGTTTTGTGGAATTCTGCTTTGCCAGAGTACCAGTCCAGATCCAGAGATCCAGAACTTATTTTTCAGTTTAAAGATTCCATATTGAGAAGCAGCTTTCTGTTTTGAAGACTAGCAGTATATATATCTGCACTTGGTGTAGTTTCCCACTAGCTGGTTGTGTGGGTCCCCACTGGCTCGGAAGAAGTTACGGATTTTAATTCTGCACAAAGTTGTTAGGTCAAAGCTTGCCCAGCAACATTCTGGCACGATGTTTGTTTGTCTTTCTTCCTTTTCGAATAAATGATGAAAAACATGGACAAAGTTAATTGAACACGCACTATAGAAGCTCAAGATTTATTTATTTGCGAATGAGGATAAGTATTTTGCGCTTACGTCATTAAAAAAAGACTTTGTCTAAATCGGAGAGGTGGTAACACCCGAGTCTTTTCAACCGGGAGACAATATAACAATGGTCCTCCACTCCCATATAAAAAGGAATCTGAAGTTTTTTTCTACACCGCATACCGGGCGGGTAATTGAATATCTTTAGCTCCAATGTTTGCTGAAGTCTAGCGTATCTATTGGTCACTGATATTGGGGGAAATAAATTGAAGTGACATTTTATTCATTTTCAAGAAAATGTGCAAGTTTTATTTGGGGCAACAGACGGTTATATGATTTTGATAATTTATTATGAATTTACACTTGGTTTGCCCTCCTCCCCTGATGGGGATTACGAAAACAACAGCAAAGAAGAACATGCCCCACCGTCTAATAATTAGATTCTATTTTTAACTTCTTCCCTCAGATGTGTGACTATATGTAGATGTGCGTGCTAAGTTGTGCTACAAGTCTGTCAACATTGCAGCTGATATGGCGATCTGGTGAGAGTTACATGTAATTACAACCTAGCCTTCCTAGCTTGGGGCATAACCTTAGATTTGCTTCCTAGCTCTTTCATAAAAGACAGACAAACAGAAAGAAAAAACAAAACCATTGAACAAACAAGTAGCAAAAGAGAAAAAGACTATACATGTATTAAAGAAACGTTTTATTATGGTTATATCCATGGTCCGATCGCTAATAGCCTTGCCTCCGGGGATTCAGATTTTACTGGAAGTGGTCAAAATTTTGGTATCAGAAGAAAGCTACTATTTTTCTCATTTACCCTGTGAAATCTTAGGGCTAAAGGATGTTTGGTTTGGATGTTATGAGCGAAAATATGCCCCCATTTGATTCGACCAATGTTATTTTACAACAGAAAACTCTATGGGATTACAAAATCACGCTCAATTCAAAATGGGTTGAAATATCAAAAAAAAAAATTACAGATAGGGTTTTTGGTGAAGGCCATTCTATCAAGATTATCAAGATGAAAAACTTAAAGACTTAAATCTGGCCATCCCTTTAATGCGAAAGAAAACTCCAACAACAGAGGCACGCAGTAGTAGTGCCTGGAGAAAAAAAACCTACCTTCCTCACCATAACAGATGTACTTCTTCTTAATGCCCCAACATTTTGTCTACAACCCCCCCCTTTTCACTTTTTGTGAAAATAGATACATGTAGGAATTGCCATTTACAGTGTAAGGTCTGGTTTAATTGTCCAGTGTCTGGTGTAAACGAAATGGTTATTAACAATTTGCAATAACTTTTGTGTGGCACACTTCAATGAAACCAAACTTGGTCCCAATGTAATTAATAAGAACTCATGCCAATCTTGGTACCCGGAGCATGCATGTTTTGGATTAAGGGTTAAATTTGAAACACGATTGAATGATAAAAATATCTATATATATATGCCACTGTGTTTGTCTTTTTTATATATTCGATGACAATCCCTCTTTTACCAATGGTCAAAGGTCAAAATATGGTTAAACTTGAAACACATTTTAAAATGAGAGAATCAGATATACCTTTACCATCATGTTTATATCTTAAACATTGAAGTGTATCTAATGCATAATGCACCATACCCTTGTGTCCGTAAATGTGATAGTATGGTGTTTTATAAGATTGACTCAGATACCAGAAAGAAATACATTTCAAACAATAAAAAGGTGAAAATAAAAAAAATAACCTTTTTAAAAACAATGGTTCTTGCCTGTTTGATCTACAGTTATTAGGGATGGCAATATTTAGAGAATGAAGGTATGATTTTGGGAACCGGTACTCTCTTTACGACGAATTGAAACCAAGGCGATACCATTATTTTAAGTGGAAGAACGAGGCCGGAGGCCGAGTTCTTCCACGCAAAAATAATGGTGTCGCCAGTTTCAATTCGTCGTAAAGAGAGTACCGGTTCCCAAAATCATACCTTTATTCTCATTCTTAAACAGCTTTATCATTCATGATGCTTTACAGCTTAAATACAACAAGAAAGGACTGCCACCACCCAATGGCAACAATCGAACAACCCGTTGAACGCAACGATAATACGCAATGTTGGCAGGCGGGCGCGCACGTAGCAAAACACGGTATGATGCGAGCGCTTCAACCTAAAAATAACGTCAATACGCGTCGCATACAACCTGGGTTCAATTGTCGAATTGAACCCGGGCATCAGCTAATGAATTTGCTTATATTTTCACAGCTGTTTTTAAAAGAATAAATGGTTGAGAGGTGTATTGAAGCAGGCCTGGAAAAAATGTGGAAATCAGGAATCTCCTTCCAGGGAAATTTGGTCATTAGGAGAAAAATTGGATAAAGAAATACATAAGAAATGGTTGGAAATCCTTAATAATTGGTGGGAAATTTTGTCCTGCTTCCTGGGAAATTAACATTTTTTCCAGGCCAGGTATTGAAGCATGTAGAAAATCAACTAAATGTTTAAACAGATATATTTTTAACGGTAAAAACCTTCATCTCACGCCTGAACTTAACACTTAAGTGGACCAAGGGGTTTTACTCCCGTTGGTGCCCCAAGGGGGGGGTTCCATGGGGACCCCCCCAAGGAAACCACTTTCCCGAGGGAATTTGCACGAAATTTATAACACATGTGAAGGGTCATACGAACCAACCCCAATCAGCAACAAAAAATGAATTTGTTATTTGGCTGCAAATTAGGGGCCAAAACATGGTTTTAAAAATCACGCGAAAATTGGGAAAGAAAAAAAGACGGTTAAATTTTACAAATGAGCCTTGCGGCTTACACCAAACAATTTTGAAAACTTATTTTATGTTGATATCTATTTAGAAGACCCAATACATTATTTAACACAAAAACTAGGCAGTTTTAGGGAATCCTTGTATTTTTTACGGGTGTTGCAAAATACACGTATTTCCCTAGAGTTTGTACAGACAACGGTTGGCAACATCCATGATGAAAAGGGTTTGTTTTCAGCACATTAAAGGTTAATTTTTTTGATGTTAATAATAATTGTTTACTACATGTAGGGGTGAACTTATATCAGCAAAAAAAAAATTGCTTTGGGTCTTGGTTTCTTATTCTATTTTTAAAAATATTCTGAAATGACTCCGGTAGTGCCCAAGGGGGGGGTCATGGGGGGGGGGAAAAACCCCCACAATAACTCATAACGGGCTTGGCCGATTTTAATATTTGCTATGAAAGGAAGCGCATTTAAAAGTCAGGACAATTTACAAAAAAAATATTCGGCGCAAAAATCCCACGCGATAAGCGGCCAGCGCGGAAAACAAAATTTTGGGGGTCCCTAGGAGGAACCCCCCCTTGGTCCTTAAGTGTTAAGGTGCGTGTTCCGATCGGCTTTGAGACCCTTGCTTGATTTACCCGGAATAGCATTCAATTTTGATATCAGATGAAAGGCCATATTTTTGTCATTATCGTCCTGAAATTTGAGCCTCAAATCCATTTCATTCCCAAGATATAAACAAAAAACCGCCATTTTAATGGTTAACCATCAATATTAGCACAGTGTTTGCATAGGGCTTTGCAATATGCATTATTGCTTCTCCCATCAAAACTGCAAGTTTGTTTCCCCTGGTTCTTGATGGGGCATATGTGCAAGTGCCAGACTCTCATATCAAGTAGAGAACACAACAGACATAAATCGGAACAAGCACCTTTAAGGAAAAAATTATCTTTGAATCAATGGTCAGGTGAGTTTACCTTCAGATGTTTACATTTCACCTACATGCATCTTTTCAGGATCATCTGAACTGTTATAAAATTGAATCATCTCTCCAAGGAATGTGTACATTTTCATATTTTTGTTCATAAATGGACATAAATTACAGAAAATTGGCCTGCGGAATGCTGTGATGCAAGCATTTGTTCATAACACCAAAATACAACATCTGAATCAACTGATTTTTTTCTAAAGAAGTTTTTAAGGTTGCGAACCATAGATAGCTCTCAGCCAAATATTTATTTAAAATATGGGCTTTCATTTTCTTTCTTTCTCTTTACTTGCTCCTGTAGTTGTGCTCAATGCATCTACCACTCACCCTATGAATTCCTTGCATGTGTTGTACCCTCTCTACAGATACTCCGTGTGATTCCAAATGAAGACTCCAACTGCCATCCTTCTTTTAGATGTAATGATACCAGAAGACAAAGGTATTTCAGTGCAACAAGAAGAGTACATTGGTAAATGGTGTGAACACAAGTCAAAAATCAGGCAAATGAAATTATAAATGTATAATTATGTAAAAAGTGTTTATCATTATGTGTTAATGAACTTCAATATCTAATCAATTATAGTGGGCAACTGAAAGCTTTAAATGCAGTACTCATCTTTAATGTGGATAAATGTTCAGTGTGGAATTTTTTATGTACATTTTGCTCAGTTTGAGATTTAAGTGGTGAAAGTATTTTTTTATCGGGGAGTGCAATTATCAATTTCTTTTGGTCATACATTATATATGCAACTATTTTCTGACAGGTAGATTTGAACAATTCCTGTTGTCGTTTGAAGTACTTTTTCTTTGTCAGATCACATTTCTTATCCTAGATATGAAAAACTAACTTTGTGTAATGGCTAAACAATCACGCCCAATTAAGTGGGGTCATATAACATTTAAAAATTGTTCAGTGGTGTTGAAGGATATCAACAGCATTTTCTCATTTTCGCAACATGAGTTACAAGCTTCTTCTCCCAAGAAGTCTATGCAAAAAACAAAAAAGCAAAAGGGGAATTCTGACATAGAGAATAGGGGAAATCAAAAGGAAGCCTCACAGGGAGGGAAAGCTCAAACACCAAATACAAAAGCCCCAGCCCGGAAAAAGGTTAAAACATCAAGTTTAAACTTCCTCTACACGTGCCACTTTTGCAAGAAAGATTTCAAGCGCAAAAGAAATCTCAAATCTCATTTAATGATCCACACCGGCATCAAGGCCTTTAAGTGCAAGACGTGTGGCAAAAGCTTTGTCTACCGCCACCAGCTTACATCTCACATGAAGACACACTCTGGAGCCAGGCCTTTTACCTGCGAATACAAAGGCTGCAAGAAGCGCTTTGCCTGGATTGCCAACCGGGCTGTCCACATGCGAATGCATTTGAAAGAGTTTCCTTACAAGTGTCAGCAGTGTGGAAAAGGATTTTACACTGGGGGTAACTTGAAGAACCATGTCAGAACACACACTGGTGAAAAACCTTATTCTTGTGGCATTTGCGGTAATACATTTGCCACAACAAGTAATATGAGGATGCACGAGCGCCACAAGCACTCCACGTTTCGACCACATGTTTGTGGAACATGCGACCATGCCTTCGCTTCAAGCAAAGACCTGCGACAACACCAGAGAATCCACACTGGGGCTAAACCCTACCAGTGCCGTTACTGTAAGGAGTGGTACCGAACAATTGGCAATGTGCGGCGACATGAGCGTTGGCACACTGGTGAGAATAGATACGAGTGCAAGGTTTGCAAGAAAGTGTACACCCGTAAATATGGCTTGAACCAGCACATGCTAATTCATGAAGGGAAGTCTGAAATCAAGTGTCAATACTGTGACATGGTGTTTCACGCAAACACATATTGGAAGGCCACGAAAATCGCCATCGTGGGGAACGGCCCTACCAGTGTACGTTCTGTAAGAAACGATTCCATCACAAATCTACACTGGCAGTGCACTTGAGATCAAAACATACTGGAGGAGATAGTACCAATACAAAGAAAGCCAAAGATGCTAGAAGTGCTGGTAAAGTCAAAACAAAGAATAAGGAAAATGAAAGCATTAAATGTGATTAGAACTTAAGTTAACACAGGATATCATCAAAAAACTTATATCTATGACAAATTATACACAACAGATTTTTCCTTGAACACCCACATATGTGCACAAGCGCACAGGTGTGCATTATTTAGCACTTCCTTTGCAGCTGGTATTTGAGCAAGCTTATAGGCATGGTTCCATTGGTTCGGAACGTATACGTGTATGGCACCTTCATTTTATTTTTATGCGTTTTATTTACAGATTGCTTATTTCACATTGCAAATACTGTGCTATAGCTAATCCAAAAAGTGTATATAAGCACTATTTTGATTGGTAACATCATGTAATAACATGTAATGAGCATTCACAGTAAATCAGAGATACTGCAAGAATGGTGGTATCTTTTTATACACAGAGATAGAAGTACTATTTTGATTGGTTACGCATAGGGCTATCTCATGTTGTGTCCTCTAATGAGCCAATCAGACAGATTGTATCATAGGTGGTAATGCCCAGATAGTTAAGGAACATAAGGAGATATTCTGAGGATATAAACATTTCCCCTAGTTTCACTTATCTGTAGAACACCTAATTTTGGCTATTTCTCCTTAAAGTGCCAACAAGAGATTTCAAGGCATCCATATTTTCTCTCATACATATACATAGTGGGGGTCAGGTTAGCAAAGTGGGTCTTCCCTGGCTTCGCTCCACTGTGGTCCCGGGTTTGACTCTTGGTCACGCCTGCGATTTCATGTGTTGGTTTCCAGTCCTGCTTCTAAAACTTGGCTTTCTTCTATATGATAATAAAATGAATTGAAATAAAGTGTCTTCGTGACACTAAAATGACATAATTGTGTTGATGTGTCGTTAAATCCTAATACTTCCTCCTCCTCCTCATACATAGTGCTTTCATATAGAATTGAGACAACAGAATGGATTTCTTACCTTTTATTTGGTTAATTCTTAAAAGTGAAAACAAAAGGTGATTTTTATATGCTTATTTCAGTATAAAACATAGGCTGGATTTCCCATTTGCTCCAATAAAAAATTGAAAATTTCATAATTTTTCGTAATTTGTTCCAAAGAAAGAACTCTGAGCTTAATCATTTCAGATGGGGATATTTTTGATTGAAAACTTTACATCAGTGCAAAAATCAGAATTTTCACATTTTTTGGTACACCTGTTATGTGAAATCTCTCTCGTTGCACCTTTAAAAGTGGGCCTAGGTGTTATAAATTTAAAATGATGGATAACAAAAAAATTTGACATATGAACTGTATTTGTCATGTGATATTATAGAGATTTAGTACCCCAGCATTTCACATTGGACATAAATGAAACTTCACCAAGTAATAGAGGTCTTCCACCTTTTGGATTAGCGGCCATCTTGCCGGGAATGGCAAAGTCCATACCAAATTTCTGGAGACTTTCTAAATCTAAATTTGATTAGCACAAGCACTTTGAGGTCGGCTATTAAATTGATCTGAATGACTACTACTATGGGAACTAACACCTGAGTGAGGTGAAAGACCTCTTATAAAAGTAGAAAAACATTGCCAATTCAGTAACAAATTGTAATTTCCTATTTAACATAAGAAGATCTCAATTAAATAGTATCAATAAAAGCTTACATAACCTTTCTGTATAACATTCACATCCCCCCATAAACACAAATTGTAAAGTTTTTCATAATCATATGCAGTACTTCACCTAAGCATACAGCTTGAACCTTTCCAAGGATAGATTCAACAGTGTGTTGATAGTTTATTATAAAACATCAAAGTTTCCTTGCTGGAATTCCGTCCACCATGACATGGCGAATGCTCATGTGGCCTTAGCTGGACAATTGTTGCTTTCGACATAAAATTTTGTGATCACTTGGACAATAAACAGTAAGTTCAATTAAAAAGATAAAATTTAATTTAATGTGTACAATGTTGCAAATAAAAATAATATAATAATAAAAGTAACTTGATGAAGATTTAATATTTGGAGGGTATTAATATCTACCAAAACCAAACCCAATCAGCAAAGAAATCAACATGTTTGGTGATGATGGTGCCCAAATTTTTAATTCTACATGACTTGTATAATAGCTGAGCACACACTCATATATAAAATACAAGCTACAAATGTGACCACTTTTTCCAATGTTTTAAAGCACTTTTTAAATACCTAACAATCAAGAGTTTGAAAATTAAGAAATCGCATACATTATACATACATAAATTAGTGCTTTAAAGAACATCCTTTTATAATAATTATAGTGTGTATACTTACATACTCCAGCAATAGGAATGTTGTGCAAAAGAAACAAAGGATGCATCATTTATGATTTAATTCAAAATCATGTGGAACACAATATGATTTTCTCATGAGATTGAAACAGGCTGTTTGTTTGCAATCATGATTTTGAAAATTGAGAAATCGCATGCATTATACATCATAAATTAGTACTTTAAAGAACACCCGCGGCATCCTTTGCAGGGCTAGAATTTCAGCGAGAATCCGAGAATCGATTCTCGCAAAGATTCTCATAAATTGATTTGCATGAATCAATGTTGATTCTCGCAAACTTAAGAACTTAACACTGTAGGGAATTAGATGATTCTCGCAAAATTCAATTTGGAGATCTGATTCTCGCACTCTGCTACGAAATTCTACCCCTGCTTTGAAGCCTTTGAAAACAACGTACATGTATAAGCCGCGGCTAATATTCCAAAAATTACGGTATAGTGTGCATACTTACATACTATAACAATAGGAATGTTGTGCAAAATAAACAAAGGATGCATCTTTTATAACTAAATTCAACATTATGTGGAACAGATTAATATGCTTTTCTCATAAGATTGAAACAGGCTGTTTGCTTGCAATCCCAGCCTGAACTAAGCATTGTTGAATCACAAGTTATTATTATGTGTATTTTTGTACTTTTATACACAGTACTTAGTGTTTTTGTCACATGCAAGTTATGTCACACTTGGAGTTGTCAGAGTAGATAGTGAACTTGAGTAGGTAGAGTGTGATAATTATAATTAACATGGTGTTGTTACCTCAATCACGAGTTAACTTTGGCATCCTTAAGATATTCTCATATTTACAGCAGGGTTCACATTAGTGTGCATTTTTGCATCATAAATGTACTATTTCAGTGGTGGACGCACTTTGGTCTAGATAGAGTAAAATTTTGCGTCAATGTGGATGCTAAAAATAGACACTTAAACTACACAATAAAATCACAGAGTTTGCTAGCACTATTGTATAATTTTCACACAAATAATTATTCTGTTACTATTAAATACATGTAACAAATCTGTGAAAATAAATGTATATAAATTTGTATCTACAATCTTTTTTTTAGTTCACTAACCCTCTCTCACCATCCCAAAGGGCAATGAAGATACCCTTTAACTCCAAGAGTTCTTTTGGAGTTAAAGGGTCATTAGGGTAATTACTTTTCAATATGCCCAGACTTGGTTTTGACATTGGATGTTTATGGTTTGTTTACAATAGTGTAAAACAGTGCTCAAACCTGTGTTAAAACTTGACATGTACAGTATGAGTAATAATGCTAACATGTGATGCTATTCTCTATTGTGATAGTATCAATATTGGGATGGTTTAAATGGCGCCACTGTAATCGTCTGAATTTAATCTTTATGAGCTATATTGGTTAAAATCAGAATTCCATTTATACAACACCTATTAAGTAAAATCAGAACTGTAGTCTCCCATCATTCATTTGGAATTGGGCAAATGAACCTTGGAAGGCTGTCAGGGTTGTCCATTGGTGCTGCAACTTATGCAACAAAGGTTATAAAACTAAACTACATTATTTGGCCAAAAAAAGAAAAGTTTGTCTCACATGCACTTGGCAAAAAAGTTTTGCGCTATACTTTTTTTAATTGAAAATGACCTATGTGAAATACAGATTTTTAGATTTTTTTTTACTTTTGGCTCATTTTTTTTTTTTTTGAGGGGCCGCTTTGCAGCCAATATTTAAATTTTTTTTCATGCAACTAAAAAAGCCAAAAAATGTTGCTCATCACATACAGTTATACCGTACGGCAAATATAACTCCACATATTTATACTTGTTTGCATGTCTGCGAGACAAACCTTTTATTTTTCTCGGCCTTACCGATTGTTATAATCAATTGCTCTGAGGGAAAACAGGTTATATCGGGTTATTTTAAGTTTTTCCCCAAAGTCAACCTCATTAAATATTGTCCTGCATGAACAATACAATTTTATGTTGTATTGATATATTGGTATATTTTGCTGTGATCGGTTTCATCACAAGCTACCATTCTGCTTGAATGATATATCATTTGTTGCAAAATTTGAAATTTGATCTCTTAATGCATTTTTGAGGAATTGAATGATGTTAAAGGTGAAATGAGAGATTTCAAAACAATTCTGCATTATGTAGTGATTTCATATAGATTAGGCACTCAATAAACTTTTTACCCTGCATTTGGCTAAAGAAATGTCTTATTTGTGAAAATAAATGGTGATTTTGATTTGCTTATATTTCAATATTAAACATGGGTTGAATTTTGTGTTTGCTCCAATAAAAAATTTTACCTTTTTTGTACCAAAGAAAATGAACTTTTACATTTTTTGTACCAATTAAGGAAATCATAATCAGCTTATTCGATCAGATGTGAATATTTTGATTAAAAGCAGTGCTCTGTGAAAAAAATCAGGGCTTTCAATTTTATAGGGACATGTGATGTGAATCTCTCATTGCACCTGCATGTAACAATTTGAAGAAACTGTGTTTGCCTTTAATATTTTTAAAAAATATGTACTTTGGATGTAGTTTTAAGAGAATAGAGAACATGGATTTTGTATTTTTAAATTATTTGGTTCCAAAGAAACTTTCTGATACAGATTTGTATTGTACTTGATAAATACAGCACTAAACTATAACATTCACCAAATGATTTTGTTTTAAATGTACTATTGTGTTACTTTAATAAGAGCTTTAAGAAAATATTTTTTTGTATGTGAGCTTTAAGAAAATACTCTTTTGTATGTAGTGTGTCATGTTGTTTTGTGGACTTTGTGTTTTATTCTCACAAAACTAGTTTTAGAAATAGCATAAGATTGTCAGTACGGTTAGTACTGTTTTGAGAAAGGAGAAGGAAGCTTTCAGAATATGATTATTTCAAACAACTAATTTGGTTGTTTTTAAGGTTCCAGCCAACACAATATGGCACTATAAGATATGTCATGGGCTACTTTTAAATTGATAAATTTTCAGACCAACGGCTGTGCAAAAAGTCAAGCATAGGTGAATTTTTTTTTCAGTGATAAGATACATTTCACTTTGTGAAAAATAACATCCATTATATGAAAGTCTTTATTAAGCTTGTGTACAGATAAAAAAGAATTCTTGTTCTCAGTTTTTCTTTAAATGTTATAAACTGATTACATAGTGTCTGGTTATCTGAAAACATTGTCAATGGCCCATGAGGTATTTAGTGCTGCACACAGCTGTTTGAAAGTCTCATTTATTATGACAAAACCAGAATAAAACAAAAAAAAATCAATGGAAACACACTTTTGACAACTGGTATAGATAACTTATTCCACTAACTTCATCCTGTGTAAATCTTACGAAATTTCATTGCGGGCAAATATTATCTTTCTTAAAAATCGAATTTAACACGTCTCTCTGTGGAGAATGGGCATATTAGAGGGCGCTAATAATGACCGTTGTAGACCTATATCACAAGATTCTCGCAATGGATATTTCTGATTTTTGCAGAGGTAATCATGTCCCTACTTATATCAGTTGTCAAAATTGTGTTGCCAGTTCTTAAAATTGCTCAAAAAATAAGAGACATTGGGGTCAAACAGCTGTGTGCATTGTGTTAGTGGTTACCTTTGATCAAACAACCTGATTGACCAACTGCAAGGGGTTTGATCTATCAATTCCTCTTAAACAAAATTTGAACTGCTGCCTCCTTATTCCTTAAAATAGTACCAATTTGACTGTTAAGATATTATTAGGACAAACTATACACAGATCTATTTGAGACAATATTGTGTTTGTCAACCCTCAAGTAACAGGTTGCTTAACACAATTTTATCGTATTTTGGTGCACGGGGTTGACTTGGTGTATACTCAAATCCTTGTTTTGTACAGTACTTGGTGCTTTCTGTACAAAGTCTTTGTTTAATGTTATTAAATATAAAGCACTAGTTAGTAGTGTGAATAGTACTTTGTTTAATTTTGGTTATGTTTTGTATTCACACATCATTTGGTGTTTATGGGTCCCTTGTGGGCAGTGCCATCTCATAGGTTCTTTTGGCAACAGTTGTCTGCACAGGGTTATTTTTTTGCAAATGAATTTTTAGTGTGTTGGTGGCCATATTTTGAAGCTGTAACTACATGTACATGTACATGGATGGTAATTGAAGTGAATATATTACATAATTACCCAATGAAATGCAGGTACATGTAGTGCTTGGGGTTGAAATAGGATTATCAGCTATGGTGACCTGGATATAAATTTGGTTGAAAATTGAATCAGATCTCGAGATGTGGGTTGTGCTAATAGAAACATGTATGCCAGTTTTCTAGAGGGAAATGAATTCCAGACCCATTTTAGGTTATTTACATATCAGCATTGTAATTAGTTAATGAAACATTTTTTTTAATGTTTAAATATAATTAAAATTATATTTGTATCCCGGGGGCTCACTTGTATTCAAGGTGTATATGATGTGTGAAAAAATAGAGCATAAAAAGGGTTTTTTCCCCAAGGTTTTTTTTTTCAACAGGTGTTGCATGTGTGTACATTGATTAGAGTGTCAAAAACAGCAAAATATGTAAAAAGGGTTTGTTTTTTTTTAACTTGAAATTGTGATGTACCTATTTACTCACACACACGTACATAACTTCACATCAAGCTTGTTCACATAGTGTTGATCGTCGTCCATACCTCTATCATAGCAGAAAATATGCCTGAGCAACCTTGGACTACTTCACAATAAGCAGAGATCAAAATCATCAAAAATACTGTAAAGTGAAAGTAAAACAAAGCAAGGTAATGGTATATTAACCATACAATGCATTTCTTTCATGCTTAGGGTAGCAAAAGATACAAAAATACTTTTGGGTTATGTTTTTATTCAGTGGAAATACTTGTTTAGAGTGCATTTTTTTAAGTTCATGATCATGCATCGCATCCACCTTGAATACAAGCGCCACCCGATTTGTATTTGATACTATATGCAGCTTAAGTCTATATGCATGGGGACCTACCAAAGGGTAGCGGTCATCACATAAATGCGGAAAATAATTTTTGTCACCGACTTTGCCGGTGGTGCATAAGGTGGGTCCAAGTGGACCCAGGATAATTTTCATCAAAGGTTGTGCAACTGTAAATTCGGGAATTACCTAAAAAATGACAAAAATATTATTGTGTTAAAACAAGACGTGCAAAAACTAAATCTTGGGTCCGCATGGACCTCCCTTATGCACTAACGTGTTAAACTTACACCAAAAGATTTTGAGGCATTGGTATTTTCTGTCAAATGTAGTGCTTTCATATAGGTAAGACACTCAATAGATTTCTTAACTTTTATTGACTACAGAAATGTCTTCAAAGTGAAAACAAAAGTGATTTTTGTATCCTTATATTTCAATCTAAAACTTTGGCTGAATTTCTTATTTGCTCCTAAATTAGAAATTTAACAATTTCTGTACCAAAGAAATAAATCTCAGCTTAATCCTTTCAGATAGGGATATTTATGATAGAAAGCTTTACATCTGTGCAAAAATCAGAATTGTAACATTTTTAGGAACACCTGTTATGTGAAATCTCTCGTTGCACCTTTAAGTGAAATTATTCCTTTGGTAACCAGGAGTAAACAAGTCAATGGTGTCATCCACATGGCCACACGGTGCGTTTTCTCCAAGGCATTTGCTCTTTGCACTTTTGCAGTGGCATCACCAGGGGCAGCTTCCCTCCTTGTTGGGATTTTTTCCCCCACTGAAGAATTAGTGAATTCTGCACATGTCCCAATTTACAGTGAAAACAGCATAGGCCTACACTGTACTAACAAATTTTAATATATGCTTGATCCCCCTGGAAATATTATGTGCCCTCCCCCCCCCCTTTCCCCCTTAAAAAAAGCTGGTTACACCACTGCACTTTTGGAATCTGCTTGTGGTTGTTATGTGACCATCCACCAGAGATGGTCGGTCGCTGTCAGGCTTTCTACAGATTTAATCACTAAAATATTTTGTTCTCGAGGGGTGTCACAAATGTCTGCTAGCTTCCAGGCTTTTATTGTACCATACTGTGAAAGGCATTGTGGTACAGTCGATCTAATTCTTTTCAAAGCAGATAGAATCACTGTATTAGCATCACACGATTAAACCGTCACCCCCCATCAGGTTTCTAACGAATCCTATAAGGAGGGTAGCTGGTTACCCTGGTAGAACTTAAAAGATGATCTACCTACAAGGGTGTCGGCTCTGGAGAGCTAATGGTGGCCATCCAGCACATTGAAATCAGGAAGGGCATCCTGTCAATTATCTTTTGCTCCAATAAATCCTCACACAGTATTGCTGTGAATGTGAGGTGAATTATTGTGGACAAAACCTGATTTAAAACTTTGGTTTTACTACTACTACTACTACCAGGGGCGGATCCAGGATTTCTAAATGGGGGGGGTGCCAAATTTTCCGGCTTGCTAGACCCATTTTTTTTCAGTCTTCAAAATTCTAAAGGGGGGCTGGGTGCCCGCAAACAAGTCATTATTCGCATTCTACATCTACACGGTGACCGACGCCCTGAATCATTATTCTTCAAGATCTACACGACACCCTGTGCGTAAATAAATGCATTTTTTATAGATCTACAGTGCATCCGGCGCCATGTGTGGCACGGGCGCCCTTTGCTCTGCAAAAAATAGGGGGCGCGCACCGAGGGCGCCCCCCTCTAAATCCGCCCGACTACTACTACTACTACTACTTTATGGCACAGTTGTTGGACCCCATGCAAATCATTATCTTTTATTTTTGAGAGTAATTTTAAGAAGTGGCGACACAATTTTGACAACTGATATGACTTGCGGTTTTATTCCTGGTAACCAAAGGAATAATATGAGCTGTATTGTGACATAGAGTATTGTAAACATTTCTAGTGTAGAAACTTCAATCACCACACAAAACAGAGTGGGTGCCTGGCATCCAATTGCATTTTAGTTTACACTAAGCTGTTGTGTTTTGTGTTCAGATATTGATATCTCGTTTTCATTTCATGAAAATGCTCTTGGCTGCCAGTCATATTACTCCAATATAGTGTATTCTGTTTAAGAAGTGAAATTCTATGTACTGCATGTGATGATCACGATAGGTCAGTTACTGATTGGTATTGATCAAGAATTAACACATCAACGTGACCAAATTATGCTATTTTATATGTTAAAATTAATATACAAAATGTAAGGCCAAGAAAAAAAAAGTTTGTCTCAGAAGACTGTGCGCATTTTGTTTAAAATTGGTCTTTTCATGCATTATTCATTTTTTAGGTTTTTGCTCACTGAAAGATTTTTTGAAAAAGTTGAAATTTTAAGTTTTTGGTAAAAAATGAAAAAAGTGGGTCAAAAATGCAATGATTATTTTTTTTAAATCCTGCATTTCGCATTAGTATTATCCTATAAAAAAAGGTGCATTTCGCATTTGTATTTTTAACATTTCTTCTGAGACAAATTTTTTTTTGGCCTAACATCAAATGTTCATATTTTTAGATTTCAATACGTAAGTCATTCACAAAATATGAAATCATATTGTGGTGTTCAACAATTAAAACATTGCAAATAATTATGTTGTCTATCTCAGAGTGTTAACAAAGATGTTTGTTTTATAGTGTGCAAGTGTTCAATATCTCATACTACTGCATAAAAGGAGGTAGTATTCTTCCCACAATGCATTTGTTCCAATACAATTTTTGCACTGGTTGCACTGAATTTATAGTGATAAAAGTACTTAAATTGCAAGATTGGGATGAGTTCTGTTCATTTAGGTACTTCACTATAAATTCATGTGACAAACTGTGCAAAAATTGTATTGGAAGAATTGCATTGTGGGAAGAACACTATACCCTCTCTTCTACTGCATATTTTAAATATAAACATGTGAAACTTAAAGAGGCACTACTTGATCCTCAGCCTCGACCCCCACCTTTCACACCATCAAACCTGAGATTTTGGTAGGGTACCATTGGAAACTGTGTATTTTTTCTCATCTCATCTGCAAAATATTTTGAGTGACCTCTTTCCCATTAAGATGCTACAGGCTAATATATGCTTTGTTTAATGGTACCTGGACTATTGTAATGCACACAATTACTGCTCACATAAAAATGGTATGAAACAGAAAAAAATATGTTGTCAATGGGTGGAGTACCTTTAGGCGACGAAAAAAGAAAACCCTGTTTTACGGGCGAGCGGACCTTTCGAGTAGGGTCGGTCGTCGGGCGAATTTTTATTTTTAATTTTTTTTTCATTTCTGGAGCTCAAAATTGGCCTAAAATAGCCCAAAATCTGTCAATTCAGAGAAAAAAGGAAAAATTGTTACAAACAAATTTTCTTTAAATTAAAAATTCCAAAATTTATAAATTTGCGCTAAAAACAGGCAGATTTACATGATTTTTGGAAAACTAAAAAAACAATTCTGACCAAATGAAAAATCAGGGTCGGCGGGCCCGTAAAACAGGGTTTTTATTTTAGTCCCTTAACATTAATTTTCAATAACACAATGTTTATATTTAAAACACAAAAAGTTCTAGCAAGCTATGCAGCTTTAAGGACGGCTGAGACCCAAGACCAAGGTTTCAAGACATACCAAGTACTGGTACACGAGTCTATTAAATGACCCTAAATTTTTGGTGAATACCCTACAATAACAAAATATCAAAACTGACAAATTGTTTCATTAAGAGAATCTTTGATTACGTCTGTTGAAGTGTAGATGTTTCACAAGCGGTCCAAAAGTAATGATTTTCATACCAGAAAATAGGCAACTTGATGGAGGGACTCAATTCACACACAGTATATAGTTCTGCTCATTTAAGACATGAATTTCAACCATATTTAGTAATCGTCCAAACATTGTGATTCCAGTCATACAAACTATATCTCAAATATCGCTACAAGTTAAAATTACCGTTGGATCAAAGCGGATACTTTATTCTGAGGAATGAAAAAATCATGAACCACTTTAGTAAATAGTTTAACAGATAATGCAAATAAGAAACTTTACGTACTATATGAGCAGGATAATTTGTATTAATTTCTCAAATCTCACCATCTATCATAATTAAATGGGTGATACATTTTGACCAACTGATTGGATTATCTATTCCTACAGTACATCCTATGCATATTTAAAATTTTATTGGGGCAAACATGATTTATTCCAGATATTTTTACAGAACTTTGTGGAGATTGCACAATAGAGGGCAATGTACATGCAAATCATGACCTATATGTAGGTTATGGCATGGTTCTTTCTGTCGATTTGTTTTACAGGAATGAGAGTTCTTGCATGCTCCCATTTTGTTGCTAGTGCTTAAAATTCTTCTAAAATAAGAGGCGATTTGCGCGTAGGTCAAACAGCTTGGAACAGTTTTGCAATTAATTTAAAATTTGCACAGTCAGGTTAACATATTGATCTGAAATGTGGTTTTTGACTGAAAAAAACAAATCCACTTAATATCTAGAAAACAATAATCTCAAAGTTGATATTCTTACATGTGTAGCGGGCCAACTATTTGCCTCAGGATGGCCGGTCTAGAGGGAGTGGGGCAAGTAGGGCCAGTGGAAGGCACCCCCCCCCCACATTCCTATGTTTGTTTGCCACCCTGGGTAGGCGAGCTGGCAGAATGATTGGAAATTGGGATACTTACTAGGGATAGGTTTAATGATTAAAAGGACTGGTAGCGCTACAGTGACTAATTAATGAAATTAAGCAATTAACAGAAAATTCTTCGTCATATAACACTATCTAACATTTATTAACTAATGACAGGAATGAGGCGCCGACGAAAAGAACATAATAATAAAGGAATAAAAAATATGCCACACCTCTATCTGTACAATTGTGGTTAATATGAAAGTCAAAGTTGAGGTGTGGTGTGTGGGTGTGTTGCCTGTGGTGTGTGTGTGAACTTTGAAGGTGAGTGAGGGTGGTGTGTGCGTTCTAACAAGACATTTGGGGCACCCTGACACAAACATACCTGTACAGTATATCCAGAATAAGTTTACCCAGGTCCATTCCATAAAGTAAACACAAGTCCATTGTTGGTTAAATTCGTCCAGCGCTCCAGCTTAAACCATGATTGCTCACAGTTTTATTTCAACACACAGCATGATGGGTACACAAAGTTATGTCAGTTCGAATCCCTTGTTACACTTGATATACGGCTTTTCTCCAACCCAGTTCTGGTTCAACGCTACCACTATCGAACTTTTCCATATTTAATAATATACTGAAGATGGTGTGAGTCTCTCTAAAGGAACCTGAATCGCCAACAACGTGTGTCCCAGCTAGGAAGGCTATGACTAGTTCTTCTCCTTGCCCGTCGCAAGGAGGTCTAAGAACACCCTCCACCTATAATATTTGTGTATATAATTTTCAATATGTTAATATGGGACTATGAATAAATAACACCGTCAAAGATCTTCCCAACCCCAATTTAAGGGCATTATAGTGTCATCCTGGACTGATATCATGCATAACCTAAAGCTCAATTGATCAAACATGTTTTTATACAAATAATTGGGAAAAGGTAAGTCGTTTCTTTTTATGGGGACATACTATATTACACTCTTATCCTACCAGTACTCTGTCAAAAAGATCTCAGGTTAGGCAGCTCCCACCCAATGACCATCTGTTTTAAGTGATTTAGCAAGTGATGCTCTCAAGAAGTAAAACCATGAAAAAAAAATTGGGGCTAATGACTTCGACTAGGGGAAGGGTCAAGACAATTTGGTTAACAAGGGAACCTCTTTTTCTTCCTATATGTGAAAATGTAATTATGGTACCAGCTCACCAGTGCTTATAGCTCCCAATAATAATGCCAATTTGTTACACTGCCCCGCCCTCTCTAAAGCGCTGTCCCAGCGCGTCCAGCTTTCGGATACCAAATGGCAGCGTGGTACAGTATATTAATAAAAGGAGTTCAACACCACGTTAATTCTTCTGTGCGTTAGAGTCTACCCAACACCATTGTATGAGTCCAATCTCATCAAATTTTGGGCAGTAAAGTTAAACCCTGGTATTAGTTAATTGTCCCGCACAAATCGTTATTGCCATGATTGGTACACTCCCTCAACAGCTACTGTCTCTGTGTAGTCTCAATCTAACTTGGTAGCTGCCCTCAAATAAGGCTTGGGCTATACCGGTAGTTCAGCACTGAGGCGATGACTCCTTATGTTGGTGTTGAATAAGTGTGAAGAGTATTTATAATTGAATTTAATGTGTAATAACTGCACTACAGGTGTGCTGGTTGAAGTAATATCAAAGTGAGAATAATAAGTTCACTGAAATATAAAACAAAACAAATCAACAGGGCAAATTAGCAAATGGATCACTCAAACACTCTGCGTTATATCGCCCACCTAATTAGCATCTTAGTAGGACTCAAAATCAGTAGTCAACTTCAGTCAACGTTAACAGCAAAGTCAATATCACCATCATCATCTATGCTCTCTCATCTTCATGATCATCATATAACAATAAAAATGATTCGACTCGCAGCTACCATGACTTGTCGTAGCACTGGCCTGGCAGAGTCCCTTGACTGACTAATAGAATACTACTTTGTAGTCCATCTATCCCAACAGGATGACCACTCATAAGCACAAGTCATCATTTATCTCTAAGTTTGGTACTTCGGGCTGCGACTACTCAGAAGAATTAAACTTCCATCGCGTAGTTTTACAATAATTAACCTCATTGACCTCTTTGACTGCTGAATCAAAAGGTATTGACAAAAATAATGTTTAATTGACACATAGTACAATAACTCTTAGGATAAAGGGGAGTTACAAATTCTGTCCTGCTGGCACTATTATCCCGTCCTCTGAGTCCACCGGTGCTATGGATAGTCGCGGATCATCACTCCTCAAAGAGTTGAGTTCACCTGTGTACCTGGAGAATCAAATTATCCCTCTGAGGTGTCCGATAACACAGCACTGCTATACCACCACTGGTCTCGTCGGATAGTGCTCAGGTTGAAACTCTTATCCCGTAATCTAATATCATACTAAGTTAGCCTAAATATTTTGCAAATTCAGCTTATTCACGTAATACAACTACATCATACATGTAGAAATGAAGAGTCATCTGGCCCAGCATAAGTAGTGGTTTGTCAATCAAAGTTGGTAAATTAATATAGAATCCATGTTCACAGAACCATCAAATAGCAAGACAGGCAAACTATTTGTGCGACATGGTTAACCGTCTATTAATGTGTTAAAGTTTCTTGGCTCCATTACCATGGATACCATTTACGAGGTGGTAGTAGTTCCTCTCCTCCTCTATTTCATTACCATGCTTTAGCATCCGTTGGACTACCGCTTTTGTCCTGAGCCTCATTGAACTAAGAGTGTCCCTTTCCGTGTTGGCAACTGGTGGTAAGTGCATCGGAAGCTAATTGGCATCCCAATACTCCAATGTAATCCTTCCGCTACGTATCTACTTCCACCATGGTCCACATATTCTATCCATCTTCTTAGGTAAGGGAGGTTTTAGCTGTGATGTTTCTAATTTCGTATAGCTGGGAGATGCCTCCTTTCCCTATCATTACTCCTATTTCCCTCTGATTACCATAAGTGAGTACATCTTGATTAACATATATCTAACAGGGCGTTTTTCCTGCTTCGCATTGGATATCGGCGACCCGTCTGCTCTGGCTGGACTTCTCTTTTTGGTCACCACTAAAAGATTTTTCTTAGCTGCTGTTCCTTATTTCTTGCAGCCTGGTTTTCTTCACGTGGTTATGAGCACCTTCTGTTTCCCCTTATTATTAGAACGGCTGATCTACTACCTTCACTTCAGCGGCAGTATCCCGGACTCCATCCTCCTCATCACTGTCATCTGCCTCAGCCATGGTTTTACATAACGACAATAAAACACCATAGAAATCCCACTCCTGACACAGTGTAGCGGGCCACATTTTTGGCCCTCATGATGGCCGTGCCTAGCGGGCGTGGCAAGTAGGGCCCTTGGAAGACCCATTCCTATGTTTTGTTTGACGGGTAGGCGACTTGCAGATGCTTGGAAATATAGGGCTAATTCCTAGGATAGTTTAGGATTAAAAGGACTGGTAGCGCTCAAGTTGACTATAAGGAAATTAAGCAATTAACCGAACATTCTTCAGGTCATATAACACTATCTAACATTTATTAACTAATGACATGATGAGCGCCCGAAAGAACATACTAATAAGGAAAAAAAACTAATGCCACCCTCTATCTGTAACCATGTGGTTAATTGAAAGTCAAGTTGTAGGTGTGTGTGGTGAGGTGTGTGTGGGGTTTGTGTGTGAACTTTGAAGTGAGTGAGGGTGTGTGCGTTCATAACAGACATTTTGGTGCACCCTGACAGGACTACCTGTTACAAGTATAAGTCCAGAATAATTTTACACAGGTCCATTCCAAAGTAAACACAAGTTCCATTGTTGGGCCAATTCTTCCAGTCGCTCCAGGTTAAACAAGCTGATTGATCCACAACGTTATTTCCCCACAGCATGATGGGTACACAAAGTTATGTTCAGTCGAATCCATTGTTAACACTTGATATGACGGCTTTACTCAACACTGATAGTTCTGGTTCAACGCTACCACTATCAACTTTTCCATATTATAATATACTGAAGATGGTGTTAGTCTCTCTAAAGGAATATCGCCAGAACATATCTAAAAACTAAAATACACAAACACAAGCAAAAAAAAAAAATACTAGACTTGTGTCCCAGCTAGGATTGCTTGATCAAGTTCTTCTCCTTGCCACGTCGGCAAGCGAGTCTAAGAAACCCACTACCAAACCTATATTTGTGTGTATATATTTAAACAATTTGTACTGATTTATCTGCGATAGAAAAAAAAATAAAACCTGTCAAAAGATCCCACCCAGATTAAGCAGGCATATAGTGTATTGCTTGACTGATCTTATCATGAATAAACTAAGGCTCATTGATCAAAAACATGTTTATTACAAATAATTGGGAAAAGGTAAAGTCTTATTCATGTTTTTAATGGGGAATACTATTATTACACCCTTAACCTATCAGTACTCTGTCAAAAAGATCTCGTTAGGCAGCTCCCACCCAATGATTCGTGAACCATCTGTTTTAAGTGTTTAGCAGTGATTCTCTCTCTCAGAAGTAACCATGCACATGCAAAGTCGATCTAACTCTCGAAGACTGCCATTTTGTATTTTCTCTCGTAACCGACAAATTCACCCAGTAGCCTACACGCATTTGCTTCAACCATCAAAACCTTCACAGAATGCAACTGAAATTTTTTCAAATAACCTTTTCTCAAGTATTCCCGTAAACAAATAGTGAAGGTCCTGGATTATTTTTAAATGAACGATAAAATTGGACAACCTCGCTAGGATTTCACATCATCTCCCAAAATCAATTTTACGGACAATTACATACTCCGGTGGTAGCCCATATGACCTTGCTATAGATTCTGCAGTCTGCGCAAAAATGTTGATGGATTCTATGGCAATATTGACCTGTGATTCCAAAATCTCAATGATGCCAACTTTTGCATCCTTGAGAACTTTAAGATGGGGAAGGGGGTGGATAAATGAACAGGGGGAAATTTGCAAAATTTCATTTGTGGTTGAAAGCTATATAAGCATTTTATCTTGTCCTAAGTATTTAATAAAATTCGACATTTTCACTGAAAGCATGTGTCGTCTGCCGTTCACAGTTTGTGAATGGTCAAAGTGTTTCAAATGAGGCCGCCAAGTTCACATGAGGCCATCAACAAACGGGACACTAATACCCAAGCCAATGTAAAAGGTCATGAAAATCGATCTACAGATGTAAAAAAAAAGCCATTTGATCATTTTACCATTGGGGCCCATTTGATCATTCTACATTTTGGGCCTAGGCCCTACTCTAATGACCTCTAGTGACTTCCCCCATTCATGAGAGGGTTATTGGGGTGCTAACCAGAGGACTGAGAGGGGGGGTAACTGTGAGGCAGTTACCCCCTCTCATAACTGTATGCGAGTGAGTCTGGTAAGTGTCGTTAGTGTTTGGACGATCCCGGGGGGCCACTTCTCAAAATGACAAGGGGTGGTATTCATCCGTTGTTCCAAGCAATAACAAAAAAGAACCATAAATACGTAAATTTTTCAAGCATTGAATTATTCACCCCTAACAGTACAGCCGCGTAATTAGCTACCTGAAACAAGTACTGCTGGAAGAATTTGCGCCCCTAAGCAAGTATCAATAGCGCAATTTTGCATACCTAAACAGTATTGTCTTTCTCACCTACCCTAAGCAAGTAATTGATAGTCTATTGATGCAAATTTACCCCTTTGTACGTAAAAAAAAACCCCAACACCAATTCTTCCAGTGTATTTGAAACACAGAGACGGCTTTGTCTGAGCGTGGTAATTCAGAAAATATCTGGGGAAAGTTTTTTTTTTGCCAGTCATGATTATATCCCCGAGGAAAGGTATATTTAAAAGGGAAATGCATTTTGAGCAGGGGGCGTTTAGTCCAACAATTTCAGGACGTGAGGCCCGGAGGCACGGACTAGTCGAAAAAGTCGACGATATGGCTCCTGAGCGGTCATTGCGCTACATGCAAGCGGCGGTGAGGGAGGGGGGGCTTGCAATATTCACTTTCCATACGCACATCATGCGAATTTGAGAAAAATTATTTGAAATTTGTTGTAAGTGATCAATATTATAGCAAAATATAGGTATGATAAATGTTCAAATAGCTTTTTTTTTAAAAAGTATAAAACAGATTTGCGGGTTTAAAGTGTCACAGAGAATTCATATAGTTAAGTGGCGCGGGAGGGGATGCCGCTCTCTCTGAAGCGCGGACACGCATACCAAGCCTGTTTGCTTCCGAAAACACATTTTCTGATGCAAATTTGGTAAAAAACAATTTAGATTTGTAAGTGGTGTAGCTTTAAAAGGCATATAGGCCAAGGCGTCGACGGTACAAGCAGTAAAATATAGTTCATGCATGTAAGGTTTATTTGAATGAACTAATAAAATAAAAGGTGTTATGGGAGATTCGTAAACGGCACAGGGTGGGTGAGGAAACCTTGCATGGGGTATTTAATTTTAAGACATTTTCTCGGGATCTATAGGATCCGGAGAATTCGCATTAGAAAACGTTATTTTCACCACTTATTTCACGCATTTGCAAGCGCAGCGATAACAATCGCCTTTACCTGAATCCGCGCAATTATGGACCCAAATTATGTTCCCAAATAGTTATTTTAAGAAAAGAACAATTTAAAAACCCTAGAATTGGACTGATCATTTAAATGTGTATATGATGGGTTTTAATGCTAAAATTTATTGTCGTTTCATGAGTAAGTGATATAGAACAATTTTGGTAAGCGACATAATCACGAGTATGGTTTCTTTACCGCGATTAGCGCGGAAAATTTTGGGAAAAATTAGGGTTTGAGAAGCACAGGTTTGAAGGCCAGTACAGACTTCCGGGAACACTTTTTTTGTTATTTTTTTTTATTGCTGAAATGAAATATGGACCCTAAATGCGTAGTCCTCATTTGGAAAATATAACCCTTTCTTTATTTTATGATTTAGACCCTTTTCACGTACGTAACGTGCCTGATCCTTAAAAAACTAACCTTTTTTACGGGGAATATTTGGTCACGGATGATACCCCCTTGGCTATGAAGATTTCTGATCCCCCCGTGGGACGTATGCAACGAGACTCCTGGACCAGCTGTCCCCGAGCCTACTAGAATATCTGAAGCGATCTAAAAACATTACTAGACCTGGTTCTTATAAACTATCCCATTACATTGAAAAATTTGCAAAAGCGCATTCTGGCCTCAGTGATCATGAATGGCAATGTCACTCCAGCTCCAAACCCAAGATCAACAAAATTTAAAAAAAACACCTTGAAGTCTGTTCCTGTATGGAAGAGCAGATATGGTGAGCTTAGAGACTGATATGATCAGCTTCCAAAACAGCTTCCTCAGTAATGACCCTGACTCCCGTCGTGTGCAGTTAAACTGGGATATGTTCAAAAACAAGACCAGTGAACTTATGGAAAAACACATACCCTCCAAAACATCATGTGCCAGGCATAGAAATCCTTGGGTAGGAAAATGAGCACAAAGAAACAACGGTTGTACAAAAAGGCACGGGTCACCAACAATTATAAAGACTGGCTGAACTATAAAGAATTCCAGAAGGCAACTCAAAGGAAACAATGTCTAAATTACTGGTCTTATCAAAAAAAAGATGTTTGACAAGAACGACAAGTGAAATAAAGCTTTTTGGAGGTTTATAAAGTCAAAAAAAGCAGAACTCTGCAATCATTTCATCACTGAAAGCCGGTTCCAAAGTTGTTTTCGACAGTCAAGCTAAAGCCACTTCCTTCAATTCTGCTCCGTATTTCTGAAGATACTACAACCATACCAGATCTTGTACAATCTCAATACCCATCAGCTGGCCATATTATTGTCACAGCAGATGGCGTACAGAAGTTGTTGACTTCGCTCCAAACAAACAAGGCGACAGGCCCAGACCAAATTTCTGCTCGCATCCTCAAGGACCTCGCTGTTGAAATCTCGCCTATCCTGACGTACATCTTTCAGCAGTCATTGAAGAATGGTGATGTGCCATATGAATGGAGGGTCGCCAACATATCTCCTATTTATAAAAAGGTCGACAGGAGTACTCCAGCAAACTATCGCCCTGTTTCTATAAAATCTATATGCAGCAAGATCATAGAACACATCATCTTCAGTCTTCAGTCAACATGGTTTTAGACCAGGCAGATCCTGTGAGACGCAGTTGATAATAACAACTCAAGATTTGGTCAAATCGTTGGGCAATAAAGAGCAGATTGATGCTGTGGTATTAGATTTTTCCAAAGCATTCGACCGGGTACCACACCAGCGATTGCTGCGTAAACTTCATCACTATGGTATCCGTAACTCACTTCTGCTTTGGATTGAGAATTTCTTAACAAAACGCTCGCAGCGTGTGGTAGTAGATGGTGCGTCATCAGAGTGGTCTCCGGTAATATCAGGGGTCCCACAAGGGACTGTACTTGGTCCCTTATTGTTTCTCTCTTTCATCAATGACCTACCAACTGGCATAACATAAAAACTCCGATTATTCGCTGACGATTGTCTCATTTACCACCCGATATCTTCCATCAATGATACCTTAGCTCTCCAGAAGGGTCTTGACACCCCCTACATCAGTGGTCTAACACATGGAACATGAAAGTCAACACGGATATAAATGCCACACCCATGCGATATTACACTGCTTCGAAATACCATCAAGGCTGATTACCATCTTGGCTTTGGAAGCTCCCTCACCATGGTCGCAGACCACCCCTATCTTGGTCTGACCCTCACAAGTGATATGTCTTGGCAAACTCACATCGACATCATCTCTGCCAAGGCTAACAGGATGCATGGCCTCATTAGTCGCAACCTTAGATGCTGCTCCCGGAAGCTACGGCAACAAGCATACCTCACCCTTGTTCGTCCACATCTTGAGTACTGCAGCCCGGTCTGGAACCCGTACACCAAGAAAAGCATTTCAAAAATTGAAACACGCAGGCAGACTGCAAGTCTCGTCTTGATGTACAAGATCACCACCGGCTAGTTGCTTCATTCCAGCTCATTACCTCATTCTATGGGCCAAAGCAGTACTAGGTCATAGGCATGATACAGATACCAAATTATCCCGGCAAGGATCCAGATATACAAATACTCCTTCTTCCCACGAACAGTCTTGTGGTGGAACGCCCTCCCTGGCCAGGTCCTCGAGCTACCATCTACGAGGCATTTAGGGGAGCGGTTGGAGCACACATTATGCTCCATGAATTTTTACTCGCACTTGTATATATATGCACTTGGACTTCTGGCACCGCACATGAGCAACAAGTCATTTCCTTGGTGACACATCCTGACTGAAGGACTCTGCCAAGTACAGAAGTAGAAGTAGAAGGCACTTCCCAAGGACTATTACATGCAAGTGCCATGAAAATGTGTGCATGTATATTGAAAGAGTGGGCAATTTATGTTAGGGTTAACACTTGGGTTAACATATTTACCACAAACAGACACACATCCACACACCCCACACACACGACCAAAGCAATCCCTGTGTGCCCTCTTGCAGACGACATAAAGACTACAGTTTGCTAAATCCACAACCCTTTGTTTTGGCACAACAGCCCAAAACTGTTCAAGGTCATATGGGTAAATATTTCAATGATGATCTGATTGGTGATGAAACCACACTTAGCTTCGACGACTTGTAATCTGAAATTTGACCCCCCCCCCCCCCCATTTCACAGACCTGGCTTCCAAATAAACTATTATTAATTCAACAGTTAATAAAACTTTAATATCTTAATATTTATAGCATTTGATTTTATAATTAAAGGTGCTTTTTTCCGATTTTTGTGTATCGTGTTCTCTGCTTGAATGGAGTCTGACAATTGCATATGCTTGACCACCAATTACCGTTGGAAACAAACTGGCGATTTTTATGCTAGACGCGATTAATACATAGTTGACAACGCCCTATTAACTAATGTGTTATACTCGATCGCGTTTGATATACGTTCGTCCCCCTTGAAGTTTTGGACCGATTCCAATAAGCCGGAGAGGGGGGACTCATACCGGGAAAAATGAAAAAGAATTCAAATGCACTGGCCACACCAGATTATTTGGAGGACACTCCGCGTCATTTAACTCACTCAACTGCCACTAAATACAATTTCATTCATGTATGGAAACGCACTATAGTGTATTTCAGGCCTTACATTGCTCACAATAACATGATTATAGTAGATTCCAATTGATGATAGCGTTATGGGCGGAGTTTGGACTTCGTCCATTACTCAAAATAGGGGACGGAAATACCCAGAGATTCTTCGATTCTTCCTCGCCATACAAAAGAGATCGGATTGAAAGAAACTGGCCAACTACACATAAAGTTACGTTGTTCGTCCAGTCAATACTTTGTATTTTATACTATGTGATGCATAGTGTGTCTACCCCAGAATTGGTTTTAAACATTGCCTACCAACAACATCATAAATTTTAGAAGGCTTCAGTCACCTGTGTGCGTTACAATGCAGAACGTTTATCGTCACTATTTATAAAATCAGCTTTCACCTGCTTTCACTTAAATTATTGCTGGATTTAGTTTGCGCTTTCTTTGAACATTCTAGGGTTTATGCTTTGACTATTGATTGGGACTGTGAATGGGCCAACCGCTCAGGGTTGGCTATCAAGGCTATAGCGCACATCATACCACAGATACACGTACTAAACTTTTTATATACTAATCCCCTCAATTCATACCCCCACCTACCAAAAAGTAGAGGCTATTCCACTATCAACTGGAATCTAGTATTATAACACAAGTCCCTGCGCCTCATTGAATATTTCACCTCCGCAAAGATGGTACGGGGTCAAAATCGAGTATAATATTGATGGTTAACCATAAAACGACAGGGTTTTTTGTCAGTATCTTGGAAAAAAAATGATTTTGAAAGCTGAAATTTCAAGAAGACAATGAGAAAAATACAGGCTTTCATCAAAATTAGTATCTAAATTGATACTACTTCTGGTTAAATCAGGGTGGTCCCAAAGATGATCAGAACAAGCACCTTTAATATTATTTTATAACTTTTGTAATAATAATAATTTAATATATTTAATGTTTTATCATATAATAAATATGTAAATTAATATCTACATAAATTACATAATATTATATGTAAATTATTATTTTACATCAAATTTAAAATCGCAGTAGCGCTTGCTCCACAGCAAGAGTAACTGCCCAGTAAGAAACAATAGGATGTCGGATAAGTTCTTTAAATAGGAGATCAAAGATGCAGTTCAGATGAGGTGACATGTAACGTCAGCGCCGGGCAACAATAGAGGTTATTCCTGTGACGTCATTTCGTATCGATCGACCAATCTTCGCCATGCTTACGGTACTGTTTACGACACATACATGACACAGAGCGTGCAAAGCATTGTCAGAACCACGTTGTTTTGACTCAGTTCGTATTTCCATCTTCTCGGAATCATTTCATAAAGCTTCATAACATCGTATATGAATTAATATTTTTCTGTGAAAATTAAAAATGCCGAACAACCGCAGTCAGTCATGCATCCACAATTTATCACTAACTTTTATAAACAGACGATCTGCGAGACCGGGAAATAAGCCAGAGTCTAGCGAGAGTGCCATGATCGGGGCTGGGATGAATATCGGTTACTAGTTTCTTCTTTTTCGTCTTGTTTATAAAAAGTAAGTAACATCACTGGATGGAATTCTTAGGATTAATTCAAGTAATGCTAACACAAATCCTATTCAATTTTCCCTCTCTTCTCACTTCAGTTATGCAAGTGAATGGGATTTGTATTGAAACTTGGTCCCAAGCTGACTTTGTCCCATTGTCATGATTGTGCAAAAACAATGATTAATCGGTTATCCATGACCGCACATAAATAAATTACCAATCATTGGAAAGAGGGGATTTGTGGCTTTAAGATGGCACTATTTAATTTTGGTATAATTTTACACAGTTACCACAAAAATTGGGAAGAAGTTTTGTTGCGTTTTATTGATACGCACTGTAGTGCAACACCTTATTGACAAATTCAATTAAAACACTGTGGCTCGTATTCCAAAACTATGTTTTACAATCGTTTGCCTTTGAAGTAGCGAGGTGAATAAGTAACAATTCATTAAAATCATGAAAAAAGTTATTTGTGTATAGAGTGCTAACGCTGACCGTTATTTTCTTTTTGATAATGAGCCATTTGATGTTTTAGCGTAGTTCAAAATATTATGCCATATCTACTGTCTATAGATAAACGTTTGATTAACTATAGTAGGTTTCAAATTTAGTGAGACTTCTTGCATATTTCCATGCGGGATATTGATATAGGGTTCAATCCCCGGCCATGCGGAGACTAGGCCTTAGATGCCATTACAAACATATTGTATCAATGGTACACATTTACTCTACAGAATCGGCTTACTGGAAAGTAACTCATGCATTCAGTTCTACAATGATCTGTTAATGATAGGACTTATGCCATGGTTGGTTGGGATGTCAAATCCACTTTTTAGTCTTGACAGGCCGATTAATTTGTCAACTCGTAGACTTGGAGAAAACCTGGAAGTATAACTGCAGCTTAAATGTCCATACAGGGTGTATCAGAAAGAACGTTACCCTCCGGACACGGCAAATTTTGCTTACTTAATCAATTCTTATCCTTGTTTTAGCATTATATTATGAAAATATGTACCGTTATGAACATATGGTGAAAACAAGAAATAAATTGGTGAAAAAATAACCAAACAATGACTATTTCCCTAAAAATGATGCAAACCTACTTTGTCCACGGATATCATTAGCAGAAGAAACCATAGATACAAATATCCTCAACATAAAAATGTTTAAGACACTCCTGGCCAATAATACTTTCAAATTCCAAGGTCCATTGCTGTTTCTAGAGTTTATTGTTCAGTTCTCTACGCACTGCAGCATTATTTGCGGATGATTGCCCTGTTCTTTGACAACCACATCTCTCTTCTCGCACCTTTTTAAAATCTTGCCACGCTCCAGAATTTTTTTCTCTGTTCCCCTTGATCGCCATCTTACTGGGCACCCTACTTTGAGGAAAAACGTTTACCCATTCACGATAAACGATGGTCCTTTAACCCAAGAGCAGTTCAGTAGAATGTCATTGTAGGAGTCACGCCCCAATGTCATTATTTGAAAAGTGCTCTTTAACCAAATTCATATTTGCATTATGATGGGAGACGGGTGATAGGATTTAGGTCACTTCATGCTGAAGAACAAATTAAGTGCATGTTTCAGGTGCTTTTTAGACATTACATGTGAATAAATTAAATCTGAGGACTTACGTGTGCTCAAATCCATAAGAATTACAATGTACATGTTTCTCTGCTATTGCTAGCCGTCGACAAAGTAGGTTTGCATTGTTTTTAGGGAAATAGTCATTGTTTGGTTATTTTTCACCGTTTTCTTTCTTGTTTTCATCATATGTTCATAAAGGTATATATTTTCATAAAATAAAGCTAAAACAAGGATATGAATTGATTAAGTAAGTAAAATTTGCCGTTTTTGGAGCGTAACGTTCTTTCTGAGACACCCTGTACAGGTACTCAGTGCGTTAAAGGTGAACTCATTGTAGAGGCAGCACTGGTAAGAGACACAATCTTGTTGGTATTCTAATGTTAACCTTTGTTTTTCCAAAGGCACCAAATTTGTACAGCTCTGACGATTCTGACGACTTTCCAGAATTATATAAAACATAATAACATTTTATAATCAAATGTTATTCAAAGTTCTCCACCTTCTGTTTGAAAGGTCTACACTCGATGAAAACTCTTGTCAACTGGCAAAGAGAAATGACTTGCAACAGAATTTGTCCTTAGAAAATTTCCCATGATGCAACAAAACATGCGAAGACAAGTCGAAATTTCACAATCCTTTTCGTTCGCTGGAACACCTGATATGTTTTTGACATTACAATTACTCAAAGTTTATTGTTCATCAGCAGGTGTGAAATCTTGCTTCCTATAGGTAAACAAAGAACCTCTATGCAGTTCTTAGAATGGAGAAGATAAGACACTGTGCTCCCATTGTCCTCTGACTGCGAATATCTTCTGACATGTTCTTACTCAGGAAGTTCTCACAATCTAGTCCATTTAGAACTAGGTCAATCAGACAAGTCATGCTTATTGCACAACACATTGCAAGTTTCATATTAATATTTTCCAGTTCTCCTCACTCATAATTTATATGATTATATTTAACATGATTTAATTAATATACAAAAATAATATAATATTCAGGAGTCTGTCACAGTGCGCCTCGTTTTTTTTTTAAATTTTTTCGAAACGGATGTGTTTTTTTTTTGTTGCATATTTATAATGTTTGCCAATGTATTGCATCATACCTGGATTGAATAAGACCAAACGCCTTCTTTATGTAATAAAAGGATGATTTAGAATTTTGTTGTCGTGCACGACATAAAATTGAAGCGTGCCTTTCAATGCAGCTCCTGGGAACATCAAACCACGTTCAAAACTATGTTTATTTCTTTTCTGGTTGTTTGTTCAATAAATCTTCCAAAATATTTTCGGTAGGTGTTCTATAACTAATCAAGTTCAAATTTAGAGAAATTTGCATACTCAAAAAATCTCCTAAGCCCTCAGTGGCTCATGTAATCATTGTTTTCATCTTCGATTATATTACAAAAAAACTTTGTTGTAGCATAATATACTTTGTCCCACGACACATTTTCTATATATTGATTATATTCTTAAATTTGGATTTCATCTTTTTAAAGAGACACTGGCACATTGAAATATAGTGCGCTCTCAGGTTTTTTCAAAATCGATATTTTTGCATGGTTGTAAATTTTTTATTTACATTAGCCCCACCTGAATTGATTAAGACCAAATCAGCGTCCTTATGGGTAAACGGTACGATTTTATAATTAATGTGCGACATTAATTCAGCAGACGACGGAAATTGCGTTTAACACAAGAAAATGCTCGCCGTATGGTTATGAAAAACTTAAAAGTTAGCCTACAAATTACCTGGATGTCTTTAACCTCTTGTTAACGTCCCTATCTGTTTTGACTATGTTATTTTTATGTGTAAAATGTATCTTTATTTTTCCAATGGCCTAGACTATCATTTGATAGCAAATTCAACATATTCATATTTTGTGAAAATGTGCTAGTACCGCTTTAATCACCTCAGTTGGATAGATAGAACTTGGAGAGAAGCGTGAAGGTGTGTAATAATGCAATTTATTTTTGAAAATTATAGGCCAAAGTGTCTAGTGAAAGAATTCAACGGGTGCCACCTTGGCACGGTTGGGCAATTTGAGGTCAGAGGTCACATACGCGGATTAAATTTATAAAATGCTTAATAAAGTTATAAAATGTCTCAAATTCTTTCTTAAGTCCAAAGGAGATATGCAGCATGATTCGCGCGCGTGTGTGTGTGTGGGGGGGGGGGGGGTGTCTGTCTGTCTGTGTGTTTGTGTGTGTGTCAAACTTTTGGTAGCCACTTTTGGTTAAAATGTTGTTTAGCATTTTAGTGCAGTGATGGATCAAGTTCATACTTGGTGTACTTATACATTGAGGCAAGGGGTCTTATGTGGGGTCACAGGTGAGAGGTCAAAGTTCATTCAGGGGTCACTTAGGGTCATTATATCTTGTGCATGTGGTATACACTTTTGGTTAAATTTGGTAGACACTTTAGGTTAACCCTAAAAGGCCCGGCGGAATCCGCCCCCCCCCCCCCGACATTTTTCTCGTATCTCACCTATTTGTTATTTTTTCACGCCGAAACTACATGACTTCTTTCTTTGAAGCTTGCGCTCGATTTAAGACCATTTTGACAAATCGGACCTACGGTTATGACGCGGCGTTACGTAATCGCGCACTGCGTCGAATAAAAAGCTATTTCCCATTGAAATTACACGGAACAGTCAGAAATCCATTTTTGTGCTAAGAATACAGTTACACTATGTTTCATCTTATTTATTTGACTTATTTGTAGTAAGGGCATGTGTGCGCATACTTTGACACACATCATGGCCAAAAAATCCAACTTTTGCTTGAAAAAATGTCGAAAAACCATGATTTTTGCGATTTTTTTAGATATTTCGCATTTTTGCATGACGTCATGTTTGACGTCACTGTGACGTCATACAAGGTATGTTTGTACTTTTTTGGTATCAATGGCTCCGGGAGTCCTGCTTCCATTGGTACCACACATATGATAGTTCATCAATCCGTTTCCGAGTTCCGAGATACTATAGTTTGTGTCATCTTAAGTTGAAGGTGACGTCCACTGCGACTTTTATGTTGCGCACCCATGAATCGCGCGCGCGCTATGCTTGGAATCAGAGCATGATACGCACGCGAATAAAGGCGGCACGATCGAGACGCTAGGGGGAATGCACATACGCATAATGACGTCACCTTCAACTTTAGATGAGACAAAGTATAGGTGGGGTGGAATGCGCCCCCCCCCCCCCCCCGGCGGTGAGATGGTCCAAAAAGCCCGGGGCTTTTAGGGTTAAAGTGTGTGCTTTTAGGGCAGTGATGTGATGGATCAAGGTGTTCATACTGGTGGACCGTATTTATACATTGAAGCAAGGGGTCTTAAGTGGGGTCACAGGTGACGAGGTCAAAGGTCATTCAGGGATCACTTAGGGTCATTATATCTTGTGCATGTGGTATACACGTTGGTTTTTAAAATGTTAAGCATTAAAAGTACAATGATGGATCAAGTTCATACTTGGTATGCTTATACATTGATGCAAGGGGTCTTATGTGGGGTCACAGATGCATAGATGAGGAGGTCAAAGATCATCATGACACTTAGGGTCATATATCTTGTGCATGTTGTATACCTGTTTGGATATAAAATGTCTAGCATTAGTGCAGTGATGGATGGATCAAGTTCCATTACTTGGTATGCTATAATTGAGGAAGGGGTCTTAAGTGGGGTCATAGGTTACAAGTCGAATGTCATTCAGGGGTTCACTTAGGCGTCATTATAGGGCCATTCTCAAAAAAGTGAAGCCAATGATCATCATCTTTGATCCACAATTGGTTTGCATTTTGCTTAAAACAAGTAACCGTGTTAATGTTCTTTTAGTACTTTGCGAGATCATCTACACGGACATATATAGTTTTCTATATTTTTAAATATCATGATCTCGGTCATTTTACTCCATAAACACCTAAAAACATGCCAAAAATGGTTGTTTCCGTAGCTCTTGTGCACGTATATTTTCAAGCTACGGTACCTCAAGAACAAAATTTATTCCATACCAGTGCGTTTTTGTTCTTACAATGATCAATGATATTGATAGGTATCAATCTTCCCGATAACATTCTTGGTAAGCTACAAGAAGCCAAAATATGGATTCCGCGAAATCAATGTATATGCGTTATCAGTGTATTAACTCTCAATATATGAAAAATGTTAACTGCAATGATAATACCTTTTGCATAGCTCAAAGCACAAATATGTACATTGGTTATTCCATAACATCAAAAATGCTTGAGTTGCAATTTGGCCCGATAAAAAATTATATTCCAAAATAAGATGCGTCCGTTTTAAGCATGTATTATTACGTTATAGGCAAATCTAAATTAAGTGAGAGTTCTAGACTACTAAACGATATACTTGGCTATAGACACACAAACCTGACCTGATTAGTTCGGAATAACCAGGATTACATGCACTCGCCCAAGTATTAGACACTTGATGAAAAGCATCAAATGATATTACGTTACGTATATACGTGATCCAAAACGAAGACGAAAAAATACAGGAATCCTCTATTAAAAGTCGCAGGTAAATTTTTCGCTTCTGCCAATTGCTCTCGAAGTTATGGTTGAGAATTGTTGCACCAAATAATGTAAGTTAGTCACTTTCTTTAACCGTTTTACCAAAATAGTTTTTTGCGTAATAATTATTTACACATGCAGGGTACACATTGTGCGGGTTTGTGCACTTTGTGGTAATATATAGGGAAGTATAATGTCTTATAAGTACTGCCACAGCCGCATACCGTACACTGTGCACGGGGGCTATGTACACATGCCATTAGGTGTGCTTATAGGGGTTTTAGTTGCCACATGTATGACTGCCTCGTGCGTGAGATAACTAATATACGCAAAGTTTTAGGGCCTATTTTTAATATCTTTTTGTACAATTTTTGTTCACAAGTCTTTAAAAGGTCATAGTTATTATAGAATGTGTGAATGATAGAAACAGAGAAGTTTTTAAGTCTGACTTTCCCACAAGTAGATTAGGCCAAGGGAAAAGAATATAGGCCTATAGACCTCAGTGTCGGCGGTTAAAAAACCACTGTGCAAACTTCATATATGTTAAATCTGAACATATATACATCAGTAAAAATTATATTTAATTCTTTTTTTTAGCGGGATCGTAAAAATTGAAACAGAACTTCGGATGGAGACTCAACCCCTGACTCAACGAAGCTAAACGCGTCCAGAAATATTATATACTAAGAGCTGAATTACCAACCCGAGGCACAGAAAAGAAGGGAATATGGCTGTGATTCTCCAAAGAAGCCACAAGCCCAGAAAATAGGAAAGAAAATGGCAGCCGCTGCTCTGTGGGAATTAAGGCGATTTCAAATGAAAATAAAGTGATAACCAAATATGACACGGATGGTATAAAGGGCCAAAATTGGAGACACTATACAGGACTTACTGCGGTGTGAAAGCAGTAGCTTTGAAAGTTATTAATTTAGGAGATATAGGCCTACGATGTGGTTTTATAAAAGACCAAAAATAACCTAATTCGAAAAAAGTGGAAGCTTACATTTTGTCATTGTGTAGTAAAAAACAACCTATTTACGTATTTCACTGTCATTATTTAAGCGATGTGAATTTGAAAGTGGATTTACAAAATTTACGTTATTTACTGCATTATGATGTAGATTACGTTATCCATACCAACAACGGAAAACGAGGATATGAAATAGATTACATCGTACTTCATTGCAAGTGATAATGAATTTTAAAAGAGGGTTAAAATATGCTATCCCCAAAGGCAAATAAATTTAAGCACTAAGAATATCAGGATACCATCCGTATTGAAAAAAAGATCTTGTATGGTTTTGAAAACTTTCTATATCGATAAAAAACAAATAGACGTTAGAGAGAATGCCGGTTTTAAAGTACACATTTGATCATACCAGTAATTGCTTTCACTACAAGCATTCCTGATATGTCTCGTACCATTAAGTGAGAATTCATGAATTCAAGTGTTAACACTTCTTTTAAAATCAAAATTTATCCGAGATGCATATCGGATAACGTAATATACAAGGCCCAAAAAACAGGAAAAAACAACTTAATTTGAAGGTTCAAATGTAAAAATATGGGAACAGTGGTGTTCATAACTTTTGTTGTTCCATGATGTATGATATGTTAGCTAATAAAAATGTATGATAAATACATTTTTGCGCGACTTTGTTTTTCCGATTTTTCAAATTGAAGTGGCGTCACTTTTTTGAGAATAGCCCATATCTTGTGCACGTGGTATACACTTTTGGTTAAAATGTTGTTTAGCATTTAAGTACAGTGATGGATCAAGTTGATACTTGGTATGCTTATACATTGATGCAAGGAGTCTTATGTGGGGTCACAGATGAGGAGGTCAAAGATCATTCATGGGTCACTTAGGGTCATTATATCTTGTGCATGTTGTATACATGTTTGGTTAAAATGTCCAGCATTTAAGTGCAGTGATGGATCAATGCTTAAACATTGATGCAAGGGGTCTTATGTGGGGTCACAGATGAGGCCAAAGGTCATTCAGGGGTCACTTAGGGTCAGATCTTGTGCATGTGGTATACTCTTGTGCATGTGGTATACACTTTTGGATCAAATGTTGTCTAGTCTTTTAGTGCAGTGATATGGATCAAGTTCATACTTGGTACCCAGGTCAAAATTCCAGTTGATCCTAGATTAAAGTTGTTCCATTTTCCGTGACGTTGTGAAAGCAGATATAGTCCGGCGGGAGCCACAGTCCGGGGCTCCGATAGACGATAACGGAATAAAGCGTGAAACTAATGTTGCGTGAAGAGTCAACTGAATCGATTGCCCTATTGTTCACCATTGTTCCCGGACTATGAGTACGCCGGACGATAATTACTTCTACAACGGAACTAACTGGTTTCAACTGTTTGTAACTGGTCTTAACTGGCAACTGGTCAATAAAAAACCTAGTTGAAAATTGTTCCATTTGCCGTCACGGAATCAACTGATTCAACTGGATTCAACTGGATATTCAACTGGGATCAACTGGATTTCAACTGGTTCCAGTTGAAACCAGTTGGAATTCAACTGGGATCAATTGGAATATTGATCTGGGTATGCTTATACATTGATGCAAGGGGTCTTATTCGGGTCACAGATGAGGAGGTCAAAGGTCATTCAGGGTCATTGGTATATATTTTTGGTAAAAATGTTGTCTAGCATTTTAGTGCAGTGATGTGGCATATCTTTTTTTCCAAAACACAGGTTACGTTAGCAGACTGTATTCAGGCAAGAGTGACTAACTTGTTGTTTGTTTATGAAGTCCCACCAGTTCTGTTTTTCGCTGTACACTGTTGAAACATTAAAAGTCATTCAAAATATATAATTTTATACATTCCTATATACTTATTCTTCAACCACATAATCGGACGACCTATTTGGAACGGCTGTCCCTATTTTTATCCTTAGGATGCCTAATTAACAAGGTATAGGTCAAAATAGGTCAACGGTTAACAAATATTTTGCACAGGGGGTCAATTTAAAAGTTTCAATGTAAATAAGAATAGCCTTAATATATTCATCATAAAAAAATCAAAAAAAACATGTATAGTTTGCTATATTCTCAAAGCTCATATTTAATGCCATGACAAAAATATGGCCACGTGGACAATAGGGTTGTTTACATTTCAGCTATATTGTTACCTCAAGGAGATATCTTATAGCAAACCATACATTTTCAGATTCCTTGTGTCAAAACATAATATGCCATTACTTTCAACTACGTACAGGCATCTTCAAAATATGCCGTGTACAATGATTTTATTCTCTTTGACCTATTTTGACCTATACGTCGATAATTAGCCATTTTGCAGCCACTTCAGCATTTACTTGTTCATGGACTTAAAGGTGCATGATTCCAGTACCTTCTGTTTTGTTGATGTTTCGCAAGGCACAGGGTTGACCACTTTTGGTAAATCTGGGATTCTGGGGACGAGGCTATTAGCGAGAGGGCCATGGACCTTTAATTGCAGGTGCACTTCCCGTTATGTTTGAAAAAATGGCCGCTATCCATCTAGATTTTATTTGAGTCATTGCTTTTAACAATTATATACATCATGGAGAAGTATTCATATCTGTTTAAGCACACTATGTCACCCAAGGTCATGAAATTATAAAATACAGCTCCTCCTGTATGTAAACAAATCTGAATTTTCTCTTTTAGTTTTTTTTTTAAATCCCAGTTGCAATTCCAAAAGCGTTTATAAACATTCAGGATCTATTGCCCCAAAACATTTTTATAAAAAACAAAATTATTACACAAAGCTCTGTATATAGATTCGAGTGCTTACGCAGATCGGATCATCATCTTTGAAAAGTTGAATAAAAATTATGTTACAGCATCGTACACAGAGTGCGAGATGGTCGATCTTTGTTGTTGGATTCAGCATTTGGCAATTTCAGTATAGCTACACTAATGTCATCTACATAAAGCAGTAGTGTAACAGGCCGGGAGGGCAGGTTGCCACCCCAAAGCGCTTTGACCGGGAAGAAAAAAAGCTTGAAAATCATGCTAAATCAGCCTTGTTTTGCCTGCTTACCTGGAAAATTTTCACTTCCAACGAGAAAAATCTGCCTTAAAAGGACCTTCAAGCGGGAAAATCTAACTCAAAACTCGGAAATTCCCCCTCTGACATGTGACCCCTGTTACGCCAACATTGGTGCAACGTAGTCATAAACTTTGGGCCAACGGTAAGAAACGACGTTGAATCAACGTCATTTTGGCCGGTGGGCTATCGTCGGTTCAACGCATCAGTTTGACGTTGGCGTAATGATGGTCCAACGATGGCTCAACGTTTAACCAACAAATCAAGTTAACGAGCTCTAAACGTTGGTCCAACGTGTGTAAGAATATGTTGGGTCAACGTCGGTAAAGCTTTGGGTCTGCCGTTGGTTTTTACAAATATGGCAATATTGGAGCTTATATAAATTAAATTTAAAAGTACATTTCATGATCCTAGCACCTTCAATTTTGTTTATGGTTAACTAAATATACTCGAAAAAAGGAATTTTCTCAATTTCACTTGATTTGACCGTGCGTCTGGATGTTATGAGCAAATGTTTTTAATTTCTGGCTGCGGATCACGAAATGCCCCTTTAAATTGAACGAACACAGCCGAAACTTGAATAAGCGAAACTAGTTGGAATTTGCTCTAACTTAATCTCGCCTACATTAAAAGGAAGAAGTTTATTATTGTGGTATGTGTATTCTATGGTGTTTAAGGATAGTTACACAATTTCATTGCAAACATTGTAACTTGCTTAATTTGTTATTTATAAATATTACTTATTAATGATTAAAAGACCAATTGAAACCTAAGAGTAAAATTAAAAGTAATAATATAGTATAATCTGACTGTGCAACAAGCATGCACGCAATACGCAACATTGAACCAACATCGGGGCAACATGGAAAATGTGTTGGGCCAACGTAATTTGTTTACTTGTGTCGACGTCAACCTGCGAACGTTGTACCAACGTTGATATTCCGAATTCCGACCACGACCATACTGACCTTTGTCAACGTTGGCTCAGCGTTGAATTATGAGCCAACATGAACCTATATAATTATTTTATTTTCTGTAATTATTAGGCCTATAATTACTATTTTAACATTTATTATTTGTTAAAATATATAATATGCAATATTTACAATCCTTTGTATGCGTGGCCTGTATGCGTGACTCTGCATTATGGTCACGGAATGGCTATTTTAATTTTATTGTCATAATATTTCGTGATATACGTGAATGAGCAGAATAGCGGCGTGTTGTATTTAAAATTAACACGTTCAACGAACTACAAATAGCTTATATCATGGATGTCAAAAGCTATCCTATACTTTGTCTCGTCTGAAGTATGAAGTGGCGACGCGCGCGTACATCCAGTGCCGCCTTTCAGTTGCAGTGCGCTTGTGCTTTACCTACGCGAGCGCTGAAAGTCGGTTCAATGTATACGCCCGCGTCGCTACTTCATACTTCGAGGTGGACAGAGTATAGCCATTGTTGGTTTTGAAAGGAAACACAATTTTCAAAATAAAAATTAGGGTCAGAAAAATTTCCTATAGTCGAAATTACTGTACTATGTGTAGAGTGAACTCTTTGACGTTGCACGACGTCAAACTGACATTTGGACTGACAATATGACGGACAACTTCTTGCATTTCTGCACAACATTGACACATTGTTGTTCCGACGTTTTATGGCAACCATCAATTTGTAGTGGGATGATAACGGTTTTGGGTTGGTAGTGCAGTGCCGACCATTGGCGACGTTCACCCGACGTCATCTTGCTATCTGAGCAATAGTAATGTATATAGGTATAGGATCAAGCAAAGGGACGTGAATGTAATGGAGAGAACAAATATGCGAACGTTAAAGAGTAAACTCAATCATTTCTTGGTTCTGAGTAATATAAGATTCTTTCACATTAATTTTAAAGGCATATGTTTGGTAGGGATGTTCCTGATGTTTGGTGGCAGTGCATTCCAATCCAAGATAGCATTGTAAACAAATATGCATGAGCAAAACGATGAGGCGCAAACCAGCACACATGACCTCATAAAAATAATGGATGTATTAAGCGTCCTGTGAAGCAACCGATCTAAAAGCAGTTCTGTGACAAGATAAAGCTGAAGTAGATGAGAAGCCAAACATCGTCACCCTTTGGAGCACTGGAGGACAAACTATCCTTAACGAGTTCTAGTACGCAGACCAGAAACATCCAGAGAGCTGGGAGGAAAAGAAATCAAAATAACACAAGCTTCTGCAAAGTTATCAAGAATGACGTAACATCTGTCAACCACGAGAAAGAAATCTATCCTACTTACAGAGTAATGCCTTCAGTTGAAGAGGCCAACTCGTTCCTGTCAGAATCTTTAAGAGTTTTCCTCGATGGTATTTTTGTAGGTGCAGATACAATGCCGAAGGTGGCTTCAATAGGCCATGCTATTATGCAGTCAATGCGTCCCTGTTTAATGTTGGCACCACCTCAAGTAGGCTTAGGAGTCCCTCCATGCTGTGTTGTCTCACATGCATTTGGCATTCCATCCATATCTTAACAGCAGAACAGAAAGATGTTGGAAGCACAGATATAACTGCACCAGAAACACCAGGAAAACGATCTGAGCCCGTGCAAGCTACTACTGAAGTGACCAACTACTGAAATATCCGATGTTCTTATTCATCTGGAGAGCGGTCAAGAAGATGGTACAGTTGACAGTTGATGAAGATCTGCCCAAGGTTCTAGTGAAGAACATAATGTACGCAAATGCCGGTAGGTGATTCTGCACAACTTGATGGATAAGAAGGAAGAACTACCTGTGAGTCTTTATATGAAACTAAACAAGCGGCTGGTACAAAACAAAACACATCACCAAAGCCAGACATCAAGGAAGTTGCTGGTAGACTCTTATGATTTGCTTGCTAGACGCATAACCCCCGCAGCCGCGCGCAAGTGGCTGTAGCCTGCTAAAACTAAAACGGGGATCCGTCTGCTCATACAGTCCACGGTAAGGGTATTTAGCCGGCTGACTATGTTTTCAGTTTGTAGACTTATGGACCCATCTTTTTCACATTCATGGGGGCAATTGAATATTAATTATTAAAGAACAATATACAGATGTTGAATCTTAAAAAAGGAATTTTATTATGGGATAACAGCCAATTTTTGGAAAAAAATAAAAGATTTGATGACGTCACGGCATTGATTGGTTTATTATTTTGCTTCGGGGGACCCATTCACGCGTAAAAATGACGTACGTATCCCTACATTGGAAAAAAACAACCGATTATCGTCATCGTACGTCGGTTTTTTTAATCAGTAGGGAAAATGGTAAATGTTGGTACTGTTGAGACTACTAACGGTGTCTTTTGGAAAAAATAATAGCACTTTGGGCAGAGGGTCATGTACAGACCTTGATTTAACATAGTCGGATTTATATATATCGGTCGCCCCCGAGAGCAAACTGATACCTGATACCTGACACTGACCTGGGACCTGACACGGGACACCAAACTCTTCATCTCGTTTATCGTTTATAAACTACAATACGTCAAAGCAACAAGCATTCTGTATCTCCCTTGTCACAGCGTAATCGATCAGATGTGAGACTATACATGTGATTCTTTAGTCACGACTTATTTCAATGCATTGAAGGCTTAGTAAACACTATTTTCAATGCAGTTCAAGTTCATAGTGTGGTACTTTTCAATGGTAACAGGACACTTCACACCCTGTCAATTTCACACCCCGTAAATTTCACACCCCGTAAATTTCACACCCCGTAAATTTCACACCCCGTAAATTTCACACCCCGTCAATTTCACACCCCGTAAATTTCACACCCGAAATGTCAAGCAGTAAACAAATAAAAGCTGGGGGCTGGTCTATATGGGTTGGGTGTGTGTGTCTCGTAATGTACTTATGACATACCACAGGCTTATCATTAAGTCATAACACCATAGTCGTACCACTATCAATTGAAATTCTGCTACAGGCCAGCATAATAGGCCTAGCAAGTGTAATATCATCACATTTGTAAGTTGGCTTAAATTACTCAACAGTTAGGCCCCAGGCCCACGTCCGTTGCCACTGTTTCATCGTCACTGCTATTAAAAGTTCACATCAATCATGCTTCTGTTAAATTACCTGTGCATAACTCAAAAACTCCAGAAACTTCCCCTGCAAAAGTAATCTCTATCAAACATAATACCCTTGAACATACGCGCCATGGCCTACCGAGCTATGGGCTCTGTAGCCATGCGCACAAATACACTCTAATATCAAAACAGCCCTATTATAATTATTATACCACCCCAAAACCATTGCACTCCTGGGTATTTTAATTAAGATTGAGAGTTTACAAAATTCACACGTTGCTGCCACAGATATTAGCAAGAACTGAAAGGTGCAAAAGGCGTCATGCCTCTGAATAGGCATTTGTTGATAAGAACCACACTGGACGTTGCGTTTCTGTCATACCACGGCCTCTTGTTGGGCCACCAGTAGTTTTCGGACTTCTCATCAATAATTTGATCACATATTAAAACAAATCTTTGGAAAGGCCAGCCCTGTATCTGCCTGACCTTCTACATATATAGTGCTGATAAACTTTTCTATGTTGTTTCTCAAGGTTTTCATCTCACTCAAGTAGATGTCAACAGATTTAGCGTAGTTTGTGTGACCTGCTGCCAGATACGGTAACATTGACTCCAAATGTAGGTTCCACTTACCCCCGGCACTTACCAGTTCGTTCAGCTTTGATGAACCTTTGGATCAACTTAGCAACACAGGATTTAACATCGACCTTGACCAATAGCAGTACTGCATAAACCCCAAAAGGGATAATTCACATAGATCGTCGCTACTTTTTCAAAGACTTAACTTGGAACAATGTCGAAACAGCCTGCCAGATGCATGCAGCTATACCTCTGGCCCTCCGGCACTCCACGCCTGGCAAATAAGGTTCAACTGATGGTGGACGCAATATGGCGCCTGATGCCTCCAGATATGGCCATACCACCCGGGGATGTCCAGTATATCCTAGATGATGGAGCTTTGCTTCACAGGATCGTGCTTCACAGGATCGTATGGCACAGCGAGCCAACATACGGTATGATGATATTTGTAGGCAGTATGTCACGTATGTGAATAGATCACTACGGTAGATAGACTAGACATCTCAGTGGTCCAATCATCATACAATGCAACAACCAAGAGTAGGATCACGTGTTGGAGCACCTGAAAATGTCTCAGGGTAAATGGTGCTTATTGGAAAGAAGGAGGAATTTATTTGCAACAAGGATAATAGCAGAAGACGTTCATCATCTGCACCATGCTCGATACCTATGTCATCATGGACGTCGCCCATAGATGCTGATCTACTGCTGACTGTTATAGAAGCCCAATTTATTCTGCTCTTTTTCCACACGAAGCACAACGCATCAAATTTGTACCTTCGACCCGAACCTCGCTATGGCATGACGAATCAACCGAGATGCTGGAAATATAGCTCTTCTCATTGGGCCCACAAGTGTGCAGCAATATGTTCTTTGTGCATGCTTCACTTGGTTGTGACACAACATCACACATTCACAGTTTTGGAAAGGCTATTGCACTGTACTGAAGCTGATTCGCACAAACAAGTTTTTTCAGAACATTTAGAAATTCTAGCAGCAACAATGCAGTAGCAGCAACAAGATAGAAGAGAACATTTAGAAATTCTAGCAGCAACAATGCAGTAGCAGCAACAACAGCAGGAGAGAAAGAACAAGTTACTTTGTACAAAGACAAGTCTGATGATAAGTTTGACTTTCTGATGACTTTCTCCGCCAGCAGAGATTCGATCAACGTAAGGTCAGCAGTAGCACAAATTAATGTGAAAAAAGAAGCAGCATAATTAGCAACTAAGTTCCGCAGTATGCGGGTCTACTATACTTGCAAGAACAGCGGTGGATGTGGAATGGACTGAGACCAGACGCAACCTACCGAGTGGGGTTGGTGTGAGAAAGGCGGGTAGTGCATTCCAGTACGTACAAACAAAGAAGCAGCCTCTAAAGACCATCTTAATATAATAAGATGCAAGCGCAAAACGCCTTGCAGCAACAGGCAGTCTACTTGCGGAGCAAATGCTCTTGAGTGTACCAAGTGAATGTGGAGTGTGTCTTGCGGTATGTAAAATGCCAGCGCGTCCTTAAAGAATTGAAGACGACATTGGTGTCCCATAGTATAATTCTACAAAATCGGAACTTGATTTAATATGAGGTTTGTTCAGAATAAATGTTATGAACATTTGCAACATGATCATATGCAAATTCTTGAGATATTGGTCCTTCTAATTTATGCTAAGTACCGATAATTGTGAAAAAATTGAGCCTCATTGTTATTAAATAAGAAGTTGCTTCAATTGTAAAATGGCATTGATGTATTTACATCACAATGAGCCCATATTTGAGATATTGACATTGAAAGTTTTAAAAAGTGCATGGCTGCCATTTTTAAATTTATGCAAATTATAAGAGAATTGACCCCCAATGGTATTAATACTGTTATACGTGATCCTTGACCCAATAATATGGGTATAGACACCAAAAATGAGCCTTTTCAGTTTTGCATCCAGAGATAAAATGATTTCAAAAAATGGTTCGCGATTTTTAATTCATTTGAAGTAGGCAGCAAATAGGCAGGAAAAAAATATCTCAATGATGAAAAAATTTATGTTATTTTTTAATTCCCTGACCCCAAACATAGCTATAGACAACCAACCTGAGGTTTCTACCCATCTGAGATCCCAAGATTACTAGGAAACAATTAGTTTTTAAAATGGCGGCCATTTTGAATTTATGCAAAAATTATAAGACCACTGTTCCATACTCCAATTGTGTCAAACTTTGACATGTGTTTTGTTAGCTATTCCATGTGAAAAGAAGGTAAAGCCCAGTTTCTTGTGCAATATGACTAAATCGTTGATTTGTGATCCCTGTTGAAAAATTTAATATTGGTCGACCAAAAAGACGGAAAATAGTAGCTTTTCTTTTGATACCAAACCTTTTGACCCCACTTCCGGTAAAATCGTAGATTTACCGTTTAATGCAGCAACTCACACGCGCGCGCACAAAATGCACACCCACCACACACACAAACACACACACACACACCTAAACAGCACCCAGAGCTTCCTAGTGGAATCCATTAAATGCATATTTTGTAATTGCACTATTTGCACCAATTTAGAAACGAGAAACGAAACCGCGGTTTGGAAGTCCCCGGTTGGAGGCGATTACAAATACACCCTGAAACACAGACAGGACACACGACAGACACCACACAACGCAACACAGTACGACTTTAGAAAAGCGGGCTTATGCAGATGTAGATGCGGTGATGCAGTGAGGCGCGGCCCAGCCGCTGTTCATGAATGTGACGATATCGATCGATACGAGGGAACTTTGAATTCATGCGGTCACATTTCCGAACAAGCTGGGCATGGGCGCGCTCAGGCAACACCGCATCTGATAAGCATAAGTACGGTTTCTAAAGGTCGTAAGTGAGGGAGAGAAAGAAGAATTTATTGATACTGCTATGCTGATAAAAGAAGCTTTCGCTAGATTTTTTGTTAACAGCCATTTTCAATTGCTTTTGTTTCTTGTCGGGTAGATTGTAAACAAATATTTGCCATTTTTTTCAAGACCATTTTGCCCCCTGAAATCCAGATGGCCGTCATGAGGTGAAAAAACCACAAATTTATGACAATTTTTCTCAATGAATGCAGTTAAAAACATATGAACAGTCAATATTTATGGTTTCTACAACTAGTCATTGCCATCATTCACACCCCCCAATACAATAAGATATATTTTCTGTTTTGCCGTATTTTGTAAGTCAAAATGGCTGCCACCTAACATTTAAGCGATTGCAAGATCAGGTAGAACATTAACTCGCGCAAAACAAATTCCTAAAATTTATCAGTCATCAAAGTTAAATTTTTTCAGGGCTAGTTCGCTCAGACCACAGAGCAGGGCACAACCATTAGTTGGGGACTGTAATGAAAAAGATCTTATGTGAGTGTGAAAATCCGGATAAAATTGGATTTTTGGCAACAAGTACTTTTACATGATAATCAAACAATGATGGAAGCATGGCCACAACCTTTCCTGGCCCCAGCTTGGATTTCAAGGTTAACACAGGGGTAAAATTTTTTAAACGTTCCGTTTGTGTGTAAGAACCATGATGTCTGTTCTGGTTACATGGACTCAAAAAGGTATAGTTATACTACCTGTGACTTATCGTTTAGGAATTATGGGGTAAAAGTGTAAAATGGTTTTAAAAAAAGTCAATTTGGTTTGTACAGGGTCAAAAATTAAAAGTTGCTCCAATTTTTGTTACAATGTGGTTCCAAGTTGGTTTAGCCTAATAGAATGAACCTAGGAAGATAGTTTGACTATCTTACATGTCTGGTTATTAACCAAAAGGGGGAATAAAGTCAAAAGCTATTGGCAGCTATTGGATTCTATTGTCCTGTGACCCTATTTTGTTGGATAAGTTGAAAACTAGCATAAACAGATAAGCAAACATTCGTATTTCAATGCTTTTAAAGCTAGGCGAAAAAACAATTTGACACACAGATTAACTGAATTAAAGCAACTTTTAAAACTTGTGACCCATGTACAAACCAAATTGACTTTTTTTCCACCATTTTACAGTTTTACCCCATACTCCGGAAACTATAAGCCATAGATAGTTGTCAAATATACCTTTTTGGAATCCTTGTGACCAGACAAACACCATGGTGTGCTGTTAACACATTCAGGAACATTTCTGAATTTTGACCCCTGTATAACCTTGAAAACCAGGCTGGGCCAGTAAGGGGGATTGGCAAGTGCTTCCATCAATTTATGGATGATCAATGCCTAAAAAGTACTTGATGGAAAAAACCACTACACTACAGTCCCCTGCTAATTACTACAGCTCCGCTCCATTTGATTGGGTAAACGAGAAAAAGAGAAGATCTCGTCTTCAGAAGAGGCCTAAAGGCTGTCGGTCCCATGTATAGAGAGTCATACCTCTACCTGATATTTATCAGTCAGTTCAAAAAAGTAGGGTGGTAACTCCTGACTTTCCCAAGTAATCCTGAGTCCAGTTTTGCCGACCAGGGTTCAAAGGGCTATTATCAAAATCCCTTTATTTACTTGCCTAGGAGAGCATGACTAGAAACTGACGATCACCGCAAAAAAGAGAGGTAGCGGTATTGTATTGTTAGATCTAGGAGCACTTTTCCGTAAACACAAGGCAAGTGTCCGCTCCGTGGTTTATGAAAAGTAGCCAAAAATGGCATTGGGGATTTTAGGGATATGGGACACATACACTTAAGACTTGCCATACCAAGGCGCCAAGTTGATGCGACACTCTAGTATGGACATGCAGAGGGTAAGGTAATAGTAGCAATGTCTATCATCACGATTATGTGATCTTGTGTTACTGAAAAGTGTCAGATCTCAGTGAGAGACCATACTTGGTTTCACCATATTCACATTGTGCTTTAGCAGCATCCTTTAATTTAGCAATGGCATTGGAAGTTGCATTACTACAAGGTGAGTCAAAAAATTGACATGATTGTGCCGCCATTTTAAAATTTATAAGTAAAATATATCTAACGTATGTGGTACCCTCTGAAAGCTTAGATGATTATCTTTAATGTCTGCAAAAGCCATGACACGTTGGCGTATACCGATCTATAGTCGTTTGAATAAAGTAGTCGGTTTTGCGCTTGTTCCATTCACGGATCCACATTGAAATGATCGAAGAAAATCGAGCTTATGACTGCAGAAGAAATTTGAGCTATTTACCCCCACAAACTGTAGTCACATTTACCATCGGAGTCTCTTAACGTTTCTTAACGTCCTCATCACTCATAAAAACATTCAAAACTAATTTAACTTCTATCTATACTAACGGCCGCAAGCCGAGATGCTGTTCAGCCATGTAGCGCCAAATGTCCTGTTTGTCATTAGTGGGATGTCAGATGGATCCTGCGGGATGTCTCGAGCAATCAACATCAATGTAGTTAAAGGGGCGACGACCCCTGTTTTGGCATGGTAACTCCAACATGTGACGTCTGAGGACTATTGATCCATCGTACGATGACAGTGACCGCAAATCGTTTGCACGGCGTTGGGCAACAGAAGATGAAAATTGGAGGGATATCTCCATTATATCTGTGTGAGTTGGTCTTGTTCTCACGCAAGGAATATTTTGTACCGCATTAGGAAGCTTGGTGTTAGGTGCCATCCAGTCTATCCTGTAGTAATCGGTCGAGGTCCAGGATCCATATAAAGGGATACTCTCTACAAAGGCTCTAAAGAATGCCAGCTTGGCTTGATTGGGAGGATACCAGATTCCCAAGTGTGGTGTTAGTTTATTGCAGGCATTCACAAAAGATTGTCCATTGCGTGACGGAGAGTTTCTTGATTGTCGGCAACATAGGACCCTAGATTCTTGAAGTCCTTGACCTCCTTTGAGATGGCTACCATCTGTGTGAAGATAGGTTGCTGATAATTTCCTAGTTGACAGTCATATTAAGTCTCTTGGCATTTAGAGCATTCTCAGTGATGTTATTTGTGCATGCTTTCCTTGGTGGCTTACCCCCCCCCCCCCCCCCCCCCCCCCCACACAAAACAAACACAAACCCCAATATCTAATACCTGTCCCAAATACCACCAATCACAGACAATACAAAACTATACTAAAAAAACTTAAACTAAAAACACTTACACAATATTACCTGGATGTCTTATCCTCATATCAATGTCCCTATCAGTTTGGGGTATGTTATTTTTATGTGTAACATATATCTCTGTTCTTCCAATGGGCCTAGACTATCATTGAGAGAATAAGAAATTTCATATTTGTGAACATGTGCCAGTGGCCGCTTTAAATCAGGGGTTTAACCTGGTGCCACGTTGTGAACTATTCATCTAGTCAATTAGCTAAATAGTCGCTGGGATTCGCCAGGTCTCCAGCATTATTTTGATACCAGGGTTTGTATTAGGGGACACCCTTATTTTACGTGTTGGTGGCCACAAAACAAAGTGTATTTATGGATGATTTCAAGGAGGGTCGTCGGTTAGTCATTTATATATATATATAGGTTGGGACTCGTTAATGAAGATCTGACCCTCAGTTAAAAGATGTGCAACTCCTGCTTGAGACATGTATCAGTTCTGGAAGTAGGTTGAATGAATCATACCATTATGATGGAACAGGAATCGGTGAAAACGTTTGAGGTTAAGTATTGTCTTTATTTGCAGACCAATATATGTTACATGGAAAAAGTATTTCAATAAAACTTGCCATTATCACTTACTTGTCCTCCTTTAAGATCCCACTTTATTTGACATAAACATAGACATACACTTATCATCATTTTTGGGGATAGGGGAAAAAAGCTGAACTTACTGATTCAAAAAGGACGTAGCTCGGGCCTATACTAACCTTTTGGGATTATCTTTGCAGCAAAATAACGCTACTAAAATATGCTTTCAGATTGTACCACTATTCAGAAAATATAGTGTTTAAAAATTCAAAATGGCAGACACATATCAGGGGTCATGTTTTATAGCCCTGTATAACTTATTACGCGTCATTTGTATCTTCTGTATCTGGGGAGATTACACATTATGTAAAATCTGCGGTTTTTCGCTTTCTTTTCAATGGATGCACTACGGCAATTGTTTAACTGAGGGCTATTAAATATAAGTCATTAAAACAACTACAAGGAAAGATATTAAAAACAGCATCTAACAATTTGACTTTCTGATTGGCTAATGATAAGATAATTAATAAACATAAAAAGTTTAGCAAACATTAAATAGAAAGGAATATGCATTGCATGGGGGGAAAGGTTTGTTTGTACAGGGGAAATAATTGGCCGTAACGTAATTTACTCCAAATCACTACCCAACATTTATGGGATTAAAAGGCATAGTTTGCCCAACCTGTGGGCTACACTTTAAGGGTGAACTAGCCTGGAATGCCCTTAACGTAATTTTTAGAAACAAATTTTAGACAAGCAGCAGGAATTTTAATTTTCAATTGTTTTTATGTGACATAAATCAGAGTTCTTACTTGAAGTAGCATGGTTTTACAGGGTCCCCCTTAAAAACGCATTAATTCGGATACAATCTTCTTCTCTCAAGCAAGGGCTCTTTCTATTTTTAAATGTACCATCTTTTTTTCAAAATACATGCAAAAAAACTGAATTAAAATTAAAATTTCACAATTTTCCCAAAAAATAATTCCCAATTTGAGAATTTTATTAAAATTCCACCATTGATATCATGACTAGATGACCGAGTTTGCAAATCCACTAGTTGTTTATACCTATCTCTGCACCGTACATTGTATTGCCGATACATAAATATTATACCACAAATGATATCAACTCATGCCAAATCCACATTAAAAAATTAATGTAATTTTATTCGGACCGCGATGGAGTTTTCTTGGGTATGACTGAAATTCTTTAAACATGTTAGAATTTTGACTTTGTATTTCAAAACCTGCCCTCCCCTAATTTTATTAGTGTTTCCTCATTTTTGTATTTTTTTCTACACTTTTGATAATTATTCTGTGACAATTTGGGAATTGGATAGCACAAAAATTGTTTTTGTGCAATTTTTAGATTGAAAAAACAACTTTCTTGCACTAAATGTAACACAAATTATTTCAACAACTTAATGAAAAAAAAGAATTAATGATGTGCAGGAGTCTCCGAAATGATTATTTAATTAAATTAATTATTTAATCATATTTACGAAACCCCAAAGGTTTTTTTAAACAAACAGGATCATTAAACACTCTTAATTTCCTATATAAAACAAACCACATGGGACAAAGTTCAAATTTCATCCAAACTGGACAGAAACTACAGCAATTCTATTAGGCTAAGTATTCTTGTTTGCTGTAGACCACCTCGTAGCAGCAATAGCATATGACTTGAAATATTTAAATTGTCATGTTATGCCAATGCCAAAGACAAATAAAGTCATATGGGGTAACAACTTATGTAGGCAAGTAGCAGCACTCCCTAACGCCTTATACTGCGTTTTTTATTGCACTTTTGAATAAATTACGGAGCGGGACCCTGCCCTTTGGGGGGGAAATTGCCACAAGAAAGATAACGCTAGCTGAGCTCCCTTTTTTGCGGTGCTCATCAGATTTTCCTCTAGGGGCGTTCGGGATATAGGATGTGGCATCCACTTGGGGTGTCAATATTGCCTCCTTCCTTATTGCTTTTAAAGTTTTAAGACATCTTGTTAAATGTTTTGTTGCATCCAATTGTATTTATTTCAATCTTGATCTTCTTTGCCGTTTTGAGCAAAGTGCTAATCTGATTGGTTGGCGGCCATCTTGATTGACAGGAAATCAATTAACAAAATTAAAATAGATAATAGATTAGGTGTTAATACAGGTCATATTTTAGTGGCTTTAAAATACTCAAGATTTGTTTTTGCACAGGACACCATGTATTGAATTTTGCGCAAATCAATGGTTTTTTTACTGCCTTGTGAACAGTAAATGGGCAGCCATATTGGCCCGCCCATATTGAATTTGAACACTGTTGTACAAAAACAGGTTTATTGAGTTTTCTCATTAACCAATATGTATTTACATTATATGTGTTTTTTTTGTTTAAATCACACTCTGGTAATTTTTAAGGGTGATCATATTGTGGATTTTAGTAACTTGGAATGCTTTTTTGCCTATTTGGCGACCATCTTGGGTTACCAACTACGTCTGGTGAAAAAATGGCAACATTGTTTGTTGAGGTCTTACCTCAAAAAGAGACAAACTCAAGTGTAAAAATGCTTTTAACAAACAATCTAGCGAAATTACATAGCAGTATACATAAAATAGACATAGAAATATACCGCGTCCATTATGCATTATTTGTAAAATCTAGTCCGCTTGATTTCAAAGAACATTCTTTTCATTACTGATTACTTTACCCACCAGATGGGACTCTTTGTCATAAAATACAACCTGGCCTGATTTTGCCCTTTAAATGCCCAAGAATAAAATCAACCGATACTGTCGCGCCTGTCAGTGTGTAGTTTGATTTTATGACGGAGTGCGTATAGGTGTGTTAATGTTTGGACCTTTAACGGCGAGGCCACTACGGAAATTTTGCAGCCCTGGTACAAAATTCTAAAGGTTTGGTTGTTCTTGTTAACAAGATACGTATACATACGAGCTATCTGTTGCGTGTTTTTTTTGGAAGTTGATTTTGTTGCATAGATGTGCACGGACAATAATACTTACGGGCCTGTTAACTTTAAACTGATGACATAAGGTCTCTTAAGAGGAGGAGCAGAATATTATACATGTAGGGGCCTTATTTAAGGAAAGTTTTTCGTTTATCCCTCCCTACAGAAAAGGTTTAGCACATTTGGTAGTTAGTATGGATCCTCGACAATCAATGCTAGGTAAGTAATACTCTCAAATTGTGGTATCATGTTTTCAATAGGGGCCAAATTTCAGTTTTAACACAGGTGTCAAATGTTTTTAAAATGCCCCAATCAATTTATGTGAAAACGTAGCCATTGTGTCCATCTAATCATAAGGCTTCCAAAATGTATAGTTTGTACACCTACTACCATTGTTTTTTTGGAGTTATAAGGGTAAAAATGGCCAAAAATTGGTAAAAAAGGTCAATCTCAATTTTGTACACGTCAACATTAAAAGTTTCAAATCTGATTCTATTTAAAATACTTGCAAATTACTTGGCCTGAGCTCAGAGGACTCCTAAAAATTATAGTTTTTGATGTTAAATATTTTTACTTACGTAGATCAAAGGGTCAAGAAGGTCAACACCAATTGCATTAGTTGCCCTATGTCCTATTTTGGTCGCCATCACCATGGTAACTATGCATGTGGCAGATTGGTAGCAAACTATTCTTTATTTTGACACTTTAAGCTAGATGAACAATTCTTATCATTTTTTTATACCAAAATTGGGGAGCAACTTCTGATTTTGACCCTGAACAAATAGAAATTGTGACCTTTTTTGACCATTTTAGAGGCCATTTTTTACAACATGATTGGAGCAGTTTCAAAAATTTTGACCCCTGTGGAAACTTAAATTGGCCCCGATTGAACAAAGTGATACCACCATTTGAGAGTACTACCTACCTTAAGCATGATGTTGATGGTTCCATTACTAAACTACCAAAGGTGTTCAAACCTTTCTGTAGTGAGGGATAAACAATGATGTTTGACCTGGGTCCTCTACTTGCCAGTTACCGAGGCAACTCTTGTCAAAAATAGCAGGGGACTGTAGTGAAAGTGTTTGGCGCTTCCGGATAAAATGGTGAATTTTTGCACAACAGTACTTTAGGCATTGGTAATCCATAAAATTGATGGGAAAGCACTTGCTACCCCCCCCCCCCCCTTAATGACCCCCAAGCATGGGTTTACGGTTATAACAGGATAAACCTTTTAAAAATGTTCTGACGTGTTGAAAAAGTACACCCATGAGGTTTGTCTGGTTACAAGGATTTCCAAAAGGTATAGTTTAACTACATATAACTATGGCTTAAAGTATTTTGGAATTATGGGGTAAAAAACTGTAAAAATGGTGAAAAAGTCCCCAATTTCGTTTGTACAAGGGTCAAAAATTAAAAAGTCTGACTCCCAAATTTTGTTTAAAACGTGGTTCAAATTGTCGGTTCAGATCTGGAATGAAATATAGGAATAGTTTGAATCTCAGTGTTTGGGTATAAACCAAAAGGCGAAATCAAGTTAACAAGCTATATTGCAGTTATGGACTTCTTTGACCTGTGACATTTTGGTGGATTAAGTGAAAAACTAAGCATAATAGATAAGGCAAACGATCTTTATTTCAACCGTTTAAGCTAGGGAAACAATTTGACACAACATATATTACCTGAATCAAGCAACTTTTAACTTTATCCATGTACTCCGAAACTGTAAGTCATAGATAGTGTAACCTACACCGTTTTTAGACTCCTTATAATATGAAAGAGTGGCATGTGCTTTTCAACATGGATGGGAGCATTTAAAATGTTGGCCCAGGTATAATCTGAAATCCAAGCTGGGGTCCCATTAAAGGGGATTGGCAAGTCGTTCCCTCAATTTTATGGATTATCATTGCCTTAAGTTATTGTGTGTAAAAATCACAATTTTATCCGGGAAGCGCACACTATTTCACTATGTTATATGCTATCTAGTCATGCCGAGGAACTTTTCAGTACAACTCCAACGCTGCAGCGGTTGAATGTACTTCGCTCTGTTTGCGAACTATGTCTTGTAAATGTTGGTAGTTCCGGAAAAAATTTTTGAACATAATCGGTGTGATATTTTTACAGACCACTTTACCATTTATATGTGAAACTTATGTGAAATTTGGGTCAAAAACCTCTGGGAAAAGGAAAGGATGGGGGGGGAACATTGTAATAAAATAAGGGGGTTTAAAATTAGTACAGGTAAAATTGGGAAAATTCATGCCAAATCGTCTTAAAATGTACATCAATTGATTTTTTTCATATCAGATTTACAAAAAAGTATACATTAGGATCATGTAGGTTAAACTCTTCGTTAAACGGGCTACAGGCCTGTAAGAACGATATGGTTTCAAGGTCATCCGGGGGCAACAATTATCAGGGCCCAGAGTTTTGTTGAAAACTTGGTGTTCAAAATTATTGCTCTGGTAAAACACAGTAATTTCTTTGAGGGACAGCTATGGAAAAAAAAAACTTGAGTTCAAATTTGGTGACCCCTATATACCATCTAGACACATTGTTGCATGTTGCCCACTAATTACGCGACTAAATGCCCCAATCCATTGTAAAATAAGGCAAGGCGAACAATTTGACAACCCAGTTTCATCAAGTCGGAGAGCTGGGTAAATTTTACCCCGAATGATCTTGAACCTTAATAGGGTTGTACTTGTTTAAGAACAAAGACAAACTATACCTTTTTTAATCCTTACAACGAGACCAATGTATTTAAAACACAATGGTACTGTTAATATTCTTGAATCAAGTTAGAATATGATGTTACCAGCTGGTACCAGCAATACCAGCAATGAGCGTGGGTTTTGCATATGCTTAATATATAAATTTATTACAAAGGAACAGATGTAATAATATTTTCTATATCTTAAAAAGGACACACTTTCAGGTCCATGGCCAGTTATTAGCCTGAGACTGTGTTTCACAATCCTTTTTTCAGTTTGCTCACGTCTCTGCCCCACTGCGGGCTTGGGGTAAAGATTAGAGTATGCGCCCTCAGAAATAAAAAAAATGTATGGTATGGGCCAAATTTGATGCTTTTGGGAGAAACTGAATCAAAAATCCCTATTAGTCCTAACTACGTGGTACCATACCAGAGCAAATTGTATCAAGTTATGAACTACAGTTCCATACACAATGAGCCACCCAACCACAATCTCCCTTACATTTTGCTTGGTATCAATGAGCGTTTCCATGAGGGTTTGTTTGTGCTCGACGCGTCCTGCAATACCCTGGAGAAATCCCTTCTGAATGGCCTGATAGGCAAGCACCAAGGAAACATCCTTCCATTGATATTTTAGTTGGGTCATTTGGAGTAATTCCGTGACCGTGTAGACCCTCTCAGGGTCTGTGGTATAAACGACTGGTAATGAAGACTACAATCTCTCTGAGTCAACGGCGTGCGAGTGGTATTTTGAATTTTTACAGCGCATTATTAAAAGGACCGATGTCCAAGGGTCCAGGGAGGGCCCAGTGATCTTATTTATTTTTAGGATTTTAGTTGTTGATTTTTGTATATACATTAGATGCATCGTGTTGGTGAGTGCGACTGTTGTAAATAAGTTTGATTTTATGTCAGTTGAACCTACTGTGCCCTGAATCCGAAGACAGAGCCGAGACTGTGGGACAGTCTATGACCGTGAGGAGCAGAGCATCATTTCTATACGTTGTAAGTAGTACAAATTATACCTTTTTTAATCCTTGTAACAAGACGAACACTTTGGTTACCTTTTTACAGCAATCCAAGCATTTGTCATTTTTGACCCCTGTATTATGAATTTCCCCCATCCTGGATTCCGTCCCACTCTTTCATAAGGGGCACCCCGCTAAATTTGTTCATTAACCTTCATAGAAGACAAATCCACTGAGAAATGATGGTCTGCTCTCCACGGTCACGGAATTGCTCCAAATGACCCAACTAATAAGTCAAAGCAATGTTTCATCTTGCAGTTATTGTCCATTTTCTCTATTCACTGTGCACATTGCATTCAATAGGCCCATGACCTGTCATGCTCACTCTGTGCTTAACGCATAGGAAATGAGCTAACTCACGTCGTTGCGAGAAAAGTGCTCAGGGGATTTTCTTGGTAGAAGCTTTAATTGTAGACTATATTATCATTAATAACATATGTGAATTTTATTATGATAGAACATTCAGAAAAATCCCAAAATGGTTAATTTATAAAGAGTGGTATTTTGGTAGGGTATAATGCTAATTCTATGGTAAAAGGCTCCAGTGACTGCTGTGTAGATTCAAGAGGGCGACATGGACAAACGGTTAGACCTATGTTCTTCGTAGAAGCTGTCAACCAAGATAATCTTATTTTCTACAAGGTGATGTAATTTGATTGACATACGATGCTCGGAAAGATCTGCAACGCCCATTTCTAACAAGGCTTCCAACATTTGTAAAAACAGGCCAAGTGACCAATGTCCATGCATCTAGTGTGTGGGTAATTGGTCATTATAGCATGTCCTTGGTACGTGGTTGGATGGTGCCCTGTAAAGTGGGAATCAATTACGTACGGTCAAACTTATGAATGGATTCATGTTACAATGATTTGGTTGAGTGGTTACTCTCTGCACTATGTCTAAACAGCTCATGTTTAGACTTGTCTTTCTGTTTTGGGATAAGGACAACTTCACCTTGTTCTTCCAGATCCTCCTCAGGATTGTCAAAACTACTGTGTTGACCTGAGTCGGATAACTTCAGGAAGTCTTGCTTCATTTTTTGTATTTCGGAGTCGGGTCTCTTGTCTGAAATAGCTTTCTTCATCTTCTTCTTTAACTTTTCCTTATAACTTCTTAGTCTCTTCTGTTGACATGACTTATGTTGTTTATTTCTCTCTTTGGGTTTTGGCTGATGTTTGGTGCCAAACTTTTCTTTTAAAAGTTATAGGTAAAGGCTTCTCGTTTCTCCATTTCAAGAAGAGAAGCAAGATAGCAGGGGACTGTAGTGTAAGAGTGTGCGCTTCCGGATAAAATTGTAAATTTTTGCACACAAGTACTTTAGGCATTGATAATCCATAAAATTGATGGAAGCACTTGGCAACCCCCCTTAATGGCCCCCAGCTTGGTTTCAAGGTTATGCATGGGTCAAAAATTTTAAATGTTCTAAATGTGTTAAAAAGCACAGCGTGGTGTTTGTCTGGTCACAAGGATTCCAAAAAGGTATAGTTTACACTATCTATGGCTTATAGTTCCGGAGTTATGGGGTAAAAACTGTAAAAATGGTGAAAAAGTCAATGTTGGTGTGTACATGGGTCAAAAGTTACTGTTGCTTTGATTCAGTTAAATATGTGGTGCAAATTGTTTCCCTAGCTTAAAGGATTGAAATAAGGAATAGTTTGTCTTATCTGTTATGCTTAGTTTTCACGTTATCCGACAAAATAGGTCACAGGTCAATAGAATCCAATAGCTGCCAATAGCTGTTGACTTTATTCGCCATTTTGGGTAATAACCAGACACGTAAGATAGTCAAAACTATTCCTATATTTCATTCTATGAGCTAAAACAACAATTTGAACCCTATTTTACAACAATTAGAGCAACTTTTAATTTTTGATCACTGTACAAACCAAAATTGACTTTTTTGACCATTTTTACAGTTTTTACTCCATAATTCATAAACTATAAGTCCCAGGTTGTATAAACTATACCTTTTTGCAATCCTTGTAAACAGACAGGCATCATGGTGTGCTTTTCAACACAATCGGAACTTTTAAAAATTTTACCCCTGTGTAACCTTGAAATCCAAGTTGGGGGCCATGAAAGGGATGTGGCAAGTGCTTCCATCAATTTTTTTGATTATCAATGTATAAAGTACTTGTGTACCAAAATTCACAATTTTATCCGGATTTGCACACTCACATAAGATCTGTTCACTACAGTCCCCCACTAAAGAACATCTCAAGTCAATCCCCCACTTTACCTTACAGTTCCATAGAATGGAAACCACAAGATAGGGCTTGCAAGCTGGAACACTCCGAAGAGAAAGCAAGCTCCATTCAATGCATGACTGGTAACAGGAACCTGTGATGCTGCCTCTGCCTGGTAGTCTTCCATTGAAGGAATGCATGGTCATGCGACTAAACAACTAAAAATATGCTAATTTTTAAATATGTGATTCTACATGTCGTGAATATAGATGATTTTGTATTTGCATATCATGTCCGTATATGGTTGCAGTATCATTCTAATATCAATGCTAGGCCTATACCAAGCACTCCTTAGTCGATTACTTGTAATTTTGCATTCCTTACATGTAATAGCTATTTTGGATTGATGATTTGGTCGCAACCGAAACTCTTAACAATGTTAGACACATTTAAAGAAAAATAGAATACATAACATCAGAGAAGTATATGCACGTGCTCAATCCACTGTCAGTTGTGTGTACTTTCCAATTGTAATCACGGAGCAGTATTTTAGTTTATTGGGTACTAAAATAAAGTAAAATTGCCTGGCATAGTAGACAGGCTTTTAGCATTAAACCTGGTATTTGATTATTAAATTTCTGATAATTTTTTTGGAATTGGCTTTCTCAATGTTGCAGGTTTATATTATAAAACAAATTTTATCACTTTATTTAATGACATTTTCTTAAAGGGGATTACCCGATTTAAGTCTATAAATTGTTCAACTTGATGGAATGGCCTTCACCCCAAAAATCCATCTGTAAATATTCGCGCTGATATTTCAATCCGTGTTGATGTGAGAGCTGAAAACGTGTTTGGTAATCCCCATAGAGTACTGTGTAAAATTAATATTGATCGACCAAAATGGAGCATATTTTTCGCTCATAACATCCAAACCAAACATCCTTTAGCCATAAGATTTCACAGAGTAAATGAGAAAAATAGTAGCTTGCAGTCTTTCAGTACAGCGTGACACCTCACACGTGACGGGCAGAGTGTCCTGGAGTTTTCTAGTTTAGTCCTTTGTACTTGTTTTAGTTTCCGACATACAGAGAGCATGTAAAGAAACACACGACACTTCAAACTTATTGGTCTATTGATAAATATTTACATTACGTTGCAATGATGAAAGTTGTAAAAATACAGCAAGTAAACTTGCATCATTCCCCCTGGCAAGATGCCAGTCTGGAACATGACCTCTTATGACATTTACCTTGGTCCGTGACCTTTGACATCCTCCACATAAGAAGCAACCTCTATTGCACCTTCCCAAGTCTGATATAAAATTGGATCGATTAAGCCCAAATTCGAGCCCAATACTTTAAAAGTCATAGCGAGTCCAATTAATATATTGGGGCGTAAATCATCCAATTTTATCATTATCATGTTTTGGATCCGATATTTTCACACACTTGGACTCCTCATAACATGATAATGGTTTAAATCCGATTTAAACTTTTCGAAGAAGACCTATTTGGGTTAATATGTGATTAGATATTGGAATATTCCCTCAACATCATACCATGTTGTTTTTTCAATGCAGTGCCTTTATTACAGTACCATTAATATTACAGTGTTGCTCTTAAAATATAATATCATGCAAATAGAATTAGTCTAGGAGCTGGCTAAGATTTGTATGCACTTAATTTAGGAGAGGAAAACTCAACTGGTTTAGACTAATATGAACCCTAGGAACAACTTGTGATATGTGCCAAAATTGATATCCGGGGCGAAAGGCCTGATTTTCTCCAAATTCAAAATGGCCGCCAAAATCAATTAAATAGCCTACTAGGATTCTTAAGATCGCTTAGAACAAACGAAATAAATGTGTTTTGGTTAATAAAATGGTATGTTAAGATAAAATAAAATACAGACCATTAACAAATGGTATTTTATAATTGTTAACATGTTTCAAATCCAAGATGGCGGCCAATATGGCTGCCAAAACATTTGAAATCTACAAAATTGGCAATATATTGACTCGTATTTGCCATAAATCAAATCCAGTATGTCCAGTGTGTCAATCGATTAATTAATAAACATCTCAATGGCACATAAAGTCATATTGACATTTAATATTAATATTTGTAATAATGCTTCAAATTCAAATGTGCTCGATTAGGGCTACTGAAAAGTAAAACACCTATAGAAACTTGCCATTTACTGCTATCATCTAGAATTAATGTACAACTAAACTACATAGGGTCATATCATTATAAACAGTGGGGTATTCCCTAGAAACAACATGGGATATGTGCCAAATTTGATATATGGACGAAATTCTTTATTTTCGCCAAATTCAAAAATGGTGGCCAAAATCAATTAAAAAAGCCATTAAAAAATTCTAAGGCCCTTGGAATAAAAGCAATTGGGAGGGGGGGGGGGGTTTTTTTTCAATACAATGGAATGTTCTGAGAAAGCAACACACAGATCATTAAAAAATGATAGTTCCATATGGTAACAGTTTCAAATCCAAGAGGTTGGCCAAAATGGCTGCCAAAACATTAAAATCTAGCTCAATGACCACATAAACGTAGATCGGACATTTCATATTTATAATAATGCTTCAAATCAAAATGGCGTCCGATATGGATACTGAAAGGCGAAAAACATAGAAAAAAAATTGGCATTAGCACCGCTATCATCGCTTAATAACCGTTGGGTTATCCTTTATGTGCAACATTACGTGACTTAGCCAAGCCCTCTTCTAATTATATAAGCTTCACCAATAATATCTCAATTGTTCCAGGTAATATGATTCCCAAGACACATGGAAGGTACCACAAATTCTATCAGGGTTAAAAACCCGATTTTTTTTTTCAACTTCAGTTTCTCGACATAACTGAAGCCAGGTATGCAGGCAGTGTTCATAATTATAACGAGTCCAGGATCCAGGCACGGTTCATAACGTAACTGAGTCCCAGGAACTGAGTCCAGGTATATGATATATCAGACAGTGTTCAGGGTTTTTACAACAATCACCTGCCTTGCATTTTCATATAGCAATCCTGGCAAGGACAAACATTCTTTGCGAGCACATGGCCAAATGTGTTAGGGATCTGGCAGGCCTTTGTGTTTTTGAGATCATCTCAAGGACTAGCAAATCGGGAATCATACATCATTTATTTACGAATGCGTTTCTAAATGGGGCTTGGACTCACATTACTGTTGTTAGTAGCCGCGCAGGATATGGTTCCTAACATTTATTGAGGTACAATATCTCAAAGTCCATTCCTTATCAATGCCAGCAAACGCAGGTCGGCAAAGTCTTCAGGTATGGGATAGTTGACGTACTTGATCAAGAGTGAATCCGCCATCTGTATGTACTTTCGTGTGCAGTGGACTGTCAAAATTATTGATCAAGAGAAGGTTTTTTAGTTTGTGTGACAGCTTCAGGGCTGAAGTTTAGTGACTATCATGGTAGTGGCGTCATACCCACGCCAGCACTTTGTAAGCTCATTTCTGGCGGCATGAAGATACCGAGCTAGGAATGGAAGCAAAACAGTAAAGTCACCACTATTGTTCAATGGCAAAGAAAGCCAATAATCGCAAAGACACCCAGGAGACTTAAAAAGTTCCATGGGACTTTAAAAGTGTCCATGGGAAAACACTTGTAAAGTGTCCATGAAACTTTAAAGTTCCATGGAGACTTTAAAAGTTTCCAGGGATAGAATACAAAAAAAATATCAAAGTCCCACAGGCCAATAATCATATACATGGAAAAGGTATTTAAGAGATTAAGAGAATTACAAGGTAGTAATATTGTCAGTAGAAGGACACCACGAACGGCATGTGACAATCGAATGAGACAAAGCCTCTGAATGACATCTAATTTGTATATCAGTACAATGCCAATGGTGTGTGAAATAAGTGTCAAATTGGTTAGGCGCACACAATAAACTGCCGGACACATTGCCTCTGAATGTGGAACATAATGATGATATTTAAAATCACACAATTATGAAACTAATAATATGAGGACTTTACACTAAGATTAGACGTAATAAACACAGGTAATTTCTATTTTGTACATACTTAAGTCTGAGACAATTGGGTTAAGCTACTGTTAAGCATGCTATATAATCATGCAGTTAATTATATCATGGAGTTATTATAATAAACTCCATGATTATATGAATATAATTGATATGCAATTCCCAAATACAGCTCCCTGGGAAATTTGCCTAACTCGAACATAATGTACGGATTTAACAAAATTCCAGGAAGAGTATAAATTAATACAAATTATTGACGAAAAAGTGTGTTCACGCCTAGTAGCAGCGGTCAAAAGTTTAACACTCAAAAATGATCAGTGTGGTAGTAATTCTTACTCAAAAATAATAATCGGATATACTCAATTCAAAGATTTTTCTTTAGTTCTCAAATATGTAATGATTAGTCTTTAAAGTTCACAAATACCCTTATTTATTTTTAAGATATAAAAACACAATTATCCCTATATTAAGTTAACGTAAATTGTGCAAAAATTGGTAACAAAATACTCATTTTACACTTGCTGCTGTAATGATTGTGATGTAATTTTTGATAGTTTTAAGTAACTGACGCAATCAGTTAAGTGAATAATTGCAAAGTTATAACAAAAGTTTGATACCTCAAAAAACCCTCTTATTGGTTCATTTAATTAGCAAAGTATTATTTTGAAAGAAAAAACAATTATGTGCAAGTACTGTTCTTGGTAGTATTGTGGTAAGTATTTAGTTTCATAAGTAGGGTCCCGGGTTTTATAGGCCTACATGTTTATAATGGACTAGATGAATTAAAAGCAATGTATTAAATGAAGATGGCACTGTAAAAACAAGTCACCTAGTACCGCAAACCATCTTTTTTCCGCTTTTCTTTTCCCTATAAATGGACTTGATAAGGTTCTTGGAGTACTTGACGAAAAAATGAGCCAGTAAACTGGTAAAGTATGGTGTGATTTTGAGTAAATGTAGAAAAAAGAGTTGTTACTGAATATGAATGCATTTTTTAGGTATATCATTTGAATACATGATAGTGATAAATTACTCGCAAAATTAAATTCAACCAAGTTACACTTAATTTTATGAGTAGATACAGGAATTATATTTTCAGTGTAGTTTTGCAGGACAAAATATACGAAATACGTGTTGACTTTAATAAGAGTAGAGTAGCATTCTAGTCACAGATTTGATAAGAAACGAAAATTCTTTTTAAAGAGGAACCTTTATACGAACCTAACAATTTTTAATCAATCCGAACGTCAATGTTATTATCAAGCGCTTAATGGTTTTTGTTTATTTAACCGATTTTGGACAAACGGTTCTCATATACAAAACCGAAAGAAAGATCTAAGTCGACCAATTTTTTTATTCTAGAATGTGTGGTAAGAATACAGTTAACAATTTGATCCACTTTACTTTTAATCATTCGGTGACTGATTTTCATTAAATACAAAAATATCCTTTACACATTTTTATTACATAATTATTTAAAAAGAAATGAAAATGAGATGCTTTTCCCCTTTTCTCGTTCAAACGGATAGCTTAGAGGAAAAAAAGTTTTTTCGTTGAGGTGTTCCGGTCACCTTGGACCAAGGCCACAAAACCAACTCAAAACTACGGATTCAAACTACTGATAACTAGACAATACACTGTGAACTTGATTTACCAAATATTAAACAAAGTATTTATTTTAATTATGTGTTTTAAATAATCCATTCAAAATTGATTAGGTATCAATAATCAAGGATTCAATCTATATTAAAGTGCAACTAAGAAAGACAAACTTACGACCTGGGTGTTGCCGCGAAGCGGGCTGTGCCAGCGAGATTACAATTATGATGCCGAACTTAACGCAAAGAGTCCTGGCGAATATTCAGCGTAAAACTCCAATCCAAAGAGTGGGATCGTGCCACGGACGAATGTCCTTCCTGAAGAAAACCAGCTCCTAATGGCTTCCGAAGCTCGGAGGTCGACGAAATTATAAAGTCCAAAAGTGCTGTAGCTGTTTATCCTTGGCTAACTCAGAGGCAACGAATACGGCAACGAAACACGGATACACAATCGGGACGAAATGATGGGCTGAGACTACTATGAACCAATGGTTCAGACTATAGGACGACAATGTTTACTGTCACTAACTTGGAACAAATGGATGTCACTCTGCTGGGAAACTCTGCTAATAACTTGGAGCACGATGTTAAGGAAACTCTGCTAAAACTTGGAGCCACGATGTTATGTAACTATGTATGAATCATCTTCTCTCACCAGGGCTTTATATATCCTCTCACACAATTACTTAGAAGGATCTGGTCCTCTCTATATGAGTCATGTGCATAAATCTAGCCATGATGTCATAAATTTATGGAAATGCCTCTATTATTCCCTGTACTGCATAAGATTTAGGATTTCATAGCAGCCACTCACTGACGTTGTAATATCAGCAGTGCCGCCACCTATTCTTCATCGTGAAAACCTGGTCTGGGACTTGAGTTAACTACAGAACCTTCTAAACCTTTCTAAATGAAATAACTAAGGTTCTAGACGCTACTCGGTTTATGTTTTCTTCTGAGATCTTCTGGTTCATGTTTGCTCACCATTCACACCAGTTATGAACCACCAAACCAGGTATATTACCATATGTATTACTTAGACTAATTGTATTAATATTTATGTGACCTAATTTATGACTCAAGCTTGTCAAAGGGAAATAAATCATTGCAAATCTTTGGGGCCGGTAACACCCACCCCCTTAAAGAAAGAAAGGTTGATTGAAAAAGCAAAACTTTAGTACATATGTAAGGCGCTAGTATTTTTAAAACTTCATATAATACTTATTCACAAGTTTTACACTTCCCCTTTTAACAGATTTACTTGTTTATGACTAATACACAATTCTGGATAAGGTCAATTCAGCATCACTTTCTTGCCTTGATGTGTCTGATGTCTAGGTTTTACTCTTGCAAGGTCAAACTCCACCTCACCAGCCTCTAATGATTCTTGTTTTTCATCATGGGAATGAAGGTGAGGGGGTTGTGATCTGTGAAAACAAGCACGGGTGCACTGTGGGCCCAAATATACATCAAATGCCAATGCACAAAAATAAGGAGCAGACACTCCTTATCAAGAGTGGAGTTAATTTCT